>JACRUU010000029.1:8414873-8447373 GCA_030449085.1 Kryptopterus vitreolus | reverse complement strand
CCTAACTGAATAAAAGGAAATGGCACAAGAAACTTAAGACAGAGCAGACTATTTAATTCCATCATATCTGATACAGCCAAACACCTAATGGTCAAAAGTATTCACATTCATTACTCAGGTAGAAGTATGGTATAGATACTATAGATAAAGGTCAAGCTTTTTACTCAAGTAAAAGTGGAAAAACTACTTTAAATATAAAAGTAATGTAAGAAAAAATGCCATTAAGGACAAAAGCTTTCGCCGCGCCAATCACAATCGCCACAAACGTCTCTCTACCAAACTCCCTATTGTAGCTTCATTTGCCGAAGAGGAAAAGAAAGCACTTGATTGATAAATTAGCTATTAGTGGAGAAAATCACTTTTGAGTAACGACCCAAACACTGGTTATGTCCTTGCTGGAGTGTGAGGTGATGTGTGTCGTGTGCAGGTGCGATGGATTGCGTACAATCCAATAGCGTGTGAATGATATATGTTCATTTCTTATCCAACAATCACATTCACTCTGTCCGGATGGAGCGATTGATCTGGATTTGACTTTTTTGAACGATGGCAAGCAGGAAATTGAAAACAAGCCGGAATGAAATAGGAGTAACGATGCTATTTTTAAATGTAAGGGGTAGAAAGTACAGATAATTGCATGAAAATCTGAACACCTATGCTACACATGTGAACAGGCTCCTTTGGTCTGAAGGGTTTTTGTTGTAGTTTAAACCTGGTGTTTGGATTTGCAGGGGCAAATTTTTTGCACATGGTCAACTGTTTTCTGAGGTACATTTCACATACTCTGTACAATTATAAAAACTAACGTCAGACAAGCATGGGAAAGATGGGAGAACATTTCAGCTTTACTTAATGAGTATTTATACAGAAAGCGCCTTAAAGGCATTTCTATAAAGCCCAAAACTAAAAGAAATGGAATAAATTGTCATCTTTAATACTTAATTGCAAATCCATTGCAGTCACATGTTAACTAAAGCCTGGGAACCAAAAAAATAGGATTTTAACCCTGGTGATGCTTTGTAAAACTTCATTTGTCAGTTGTCATTAGTTCCTGTTAATTCACCCAAAGTGTTTAGTTTTACTTTTAGCAAAAGAAATGCACATTCAAATGGATTCAGGTAAGGCGACTAATTTTGTGTAAAATTCCACTTCCCAGATTTATAAAAAAAATAAATAAATAAACATTTAAAAATCAATCTTCGGTTGCTTTCTACCTATGGTCTGGTAATTGTCCATCCGCTCTGAGCAGAATCATTCAGTGGGTTTTGAAACATTTGGCAGTGAGCATTACAAATTCAGCCACATAATGTAGATAGAGTGATAGAGTACACAGAGTAATATTCCTCGAATCATAAGCAATTCCTTTCCTTGTTCTTACAGTACCCATCACATCATTCTAGTGCAAGCTGTTTTCTTATACGTTTTAACAGATCACCCTATATATAAATATATCTTTTACCAATGGTTACATCATGTGGTAAATTCTCTGCTGATAAAGTCTCCTCTTCATTGTTGACTTCAACCCAAATACATTGATCACAAGCAGGATGCTGTTAATCTGGCAAAATAATAATAAAAAAAAAAGTGCAACATTTATAGCAGTTGTTTTCCATGATCCTTCAAGTCTCAGGTGATACCAAGCTCCCCAATGTGCTCTTTCTTTTTTTAAAACAATTTTTCACTGGCAAAATGACTCCTATTTAGTCTTCATATATAGAAAGCAAAGGGTTTCACTTGATAGCAACTTAAGGCATTTTACTGTCTTACAAGGACAAACAATGAAATAAAGAAGAAAAAAGGAAAAAAAACCTGGCCAAGGAACAGTTGACCAGCAGCCAAATGTCCAAACTGACAGTTCAATGGACTTTGCTGAAGATTTCCTCACATTAAAACTGAAAGTCTGCACTTTACACTACTCAGTTTTGCACTCTATGACGGACAGGTGAAATATGAATAATTAAATGTGTTTTCACGAACACCCTGGATATAAATTCCACCCATCTAACTTTTTTTAACTAAATCACTGGG
Source organism: Kryptopterus vitreolus (assembly GCA_030449085.1). NCBI lineage: Eukaryota > Metazoa > Chordata > Actinopteri > Siluriformes > Siluridae > Kryptopterus > Kryptopterus vitreolus. The sequence continues at coordinate 8,445,345 of JACRUU010000029.1, read as the reverse complement.
TGGTTCAAAAAGCAGATGAATTTGTAAGATTTCCATTATGCCCATGTGTACAAAATATATCCTAATACGGGAAGCTTAGTAAAAGCTGGCACCTGCTTTCTGACTGTTTCAATTACAGCAGAACAGCGGACAACTGTCATTCTACTGAATGAGAAAACATGATGCTAAGGACACACGACTTTGCAACATGCTGCTTCTGGTAGGGTATGAACACCAAATCTACTGTGTCTGACCTGCCTCCAGTTCAGTGCACATACAGCTTGACAAAGCAATGACACAGCAAACAATGACGCTGAGCTAGCTCTTAGTCTGAAATGTACTGGAGACCTTTGCAGTAGTTCAGGACAAAGTGACTTAATATCTCGTACAAACAATGAACGCGTTCCCTTACACAATCTGTTGCATGAGAATTTGAAGGGCAGGGTGTTTAGGGGTGTCCTTAACTCTCTGCTCTGCGCCATCATACTTGCACATGCTTCATGATGACTAGCCTGTTCTTCACTATTCACTATATTCTATGACTCATTCTGATTACATTTTCTCTATTACCTTTATATTTAACTCCTCAATTCATGACAATCTCACCTCAGCACATATCCATACCTAACTCCACAATTTCTATATTTAATACAGTATACAACACAGGGGTCGATTTAAGGAAATATGCCAGCCTTAACGTTTGCTCATTGTGCATATAAGGAGCAGCTAAATGTCAGCTGAAATAACTAACTCTCTAAAACTAAATAGAATTTCAGGTGTACAGTCCCCGACACAAAAGAGGAGCTAATCACCACTCAAGGACAAAAGTGGCATCATTAGCATAGAAGCTATCCGCCCTTGAGCCTGACTAACAAATCGTGGAGCTCGAGAGCGGTGTCTAGATGAGGCTTTGATGATAGAAACTTTTAAGAATAATCACATTGACAAGTACAGACAAACAATGACAACTGTGCTAAAACAATGCACTCGCAGCCATACAGTCAAACCAGCTACGAATGACTGATTCCAACATTTTACAATGTTAAAGACCATGATAATACTATTTTAAAATCAAATTCCTCATAAATATTTCTCTCATTTAAAAAAAAGAAATGTATTTAATAAATATGGTGAAAAAAAAAAACATATCTTTAGAAATGTAATCTGAACATGTGAACAGTGCCCCTACTGGCCAGCTGTTGAATATCAAGCTAAAGAAGCTGCAAAAGAACATCATAAGTGTAGTTGAGGTCTGACCCTACACCTTCTTGCTGAAAGCTGATTATCCAATGGCAACAATGGCAGCAAATTTATTCGCATTATATACCAGTCTTGATCGAATCCTGAATTTAGAGAGAAGTGTTTTTTAAGAAACAGCATTCTTCTTCTTCCTGAACAATTTGGTGTTCCTTATCGTGTTCTTGGGCAGAATGTGAATAACATAAGAATAATAAGCAGCTTTGGTGTTTGGACTCATAATTGGCAACTTTTGTATCAGCACAAAAGCTGCTCCAGTCAGCCTTTAAAAAAAAACACTGAAAAATTTAACTGTACAAATATTTAAAAACACTCAGAACACGTAATGTTTATCAAACGCAATGGCGCTTTCAGGCTTTGGCGAGAAAACGAGAGTCGAACAACATAAAGTTGTTCAACACAATTTTTACTAAAAATCTCAGTGTTTTACAGGAAACAAAAATATCAGCATCGCAGTCGTAAAGACTTATTTGTAAATGCTAAATGACTTGCATTATTTGATTCAAGGCTTTCACGCAAACGTTTGCTTCATCTTACTTTAACTCCAAAGAATTACAATACAGAATAAAACATTGAGTAAAATATTATATCCCTCTTATTTTTAGATTCTGAATATTTAATAGTTTTCTGTAACAAATCGACGTCTGGGCTGATCAGTGCTAAGAGTAATTATTGCCGAGACACATCCGGCTCCACAAGGCCACTCTGGTCTTCGTGGATATTGATGGGTTTGTATTGTGCTGCATAGTGTAATCTGAATATTAAATCGCCTTTTTGAAAACAACGATATTCATTCCAATAGTGAAGAAAACCATGATATTCAAGTTTTTTTAGATCAAAATTCTGTGATTCTGCCTCTAAAGCTGAATGAATGGATTTTCGCTGTTCAGGTGCTCTCAACTAACCTTAGAAGTCAAACAGTTTTTGCCAGTGAAAGATATAATGAAAAAGCATTTGTCCTCGGAGAACTCCAGGAAGAGAATGTAACACTTTCTGAACAGCCAAATTCCAAATTGTTTTTTCTCTTGCTTTTAAGATTGTAATAGAAGTCGACGATATGGCTGGGAGAAAAAAAAATTCCAGCATGGTGATTCACAAAGCAATTGAGAATAAGGGCCATTGGCTTCCCCCGGAAATAAATCCCCAAGGATTAAATATGGCAACACCCAGGGCCTGGACTGTCATGTAGACAATGCTGATCGAGAAATACAGATTAGACATGTTTAAGGAGTAGTGTTTACAGCATGCCGATTTGGTTCAAATAATTAACATGATACACCCTGTTGTCATGGTTATATTTTTATCTGCCCAGGTAATACAGCTTTATGAATGGTCTTTGTGCTAATTGTTGACATAACGGTGTCTTCTGGCTTGGCCTGGCCTGTAATAAGCAATCCTTTTGTGTGCGAAGCACAAAAGGCAGACCATAGGAACGCTTGTCTGGCCCATCTTGTCAAAACATGCAAGTTGCCCTCTGCATTGTCTTGATCATTTCAGAATTAATTGTCTAGAAGGAGGTAGAACCATCCACCAGCGTGCTTCCCATTAATACTGAGGCCCTCGTTGGGGATGGGTGGTAACACGCTGACATACTGGACATTTCTGTTAACAACAGGAATAAATGGGCTGTTTCCTTTACATAGAGACAGTTCTCTAGAAGGTCTAAAACAAACAACATGGCAGGTCAAGTCTGACCATATAAGCAATTGAACCAGTTCTGTTGGCTTGCATTATTATTGTCTTTGAGCATTGTCATCAACCTGACATAGCTAATCTTGTTTTATCAGGTGTAATTGAATTTGTCTTCATTCATTTATTTATAATGTCGCTGTATTCTGAGCCAAATGTATTTTCATTGAAATATTTATACTCGTTTGTTTATTTAGGTACTTTGAACTTACACACAGCTAAGAATGTAGCAGTGCTTTGAGTCATAGCCTATGATGGGGAGGGTCAGATTAGGGTGGGTCGAATAAAATGCAATTGAATCTCTGACTGCGAATTAATCGTTAACGGGCCAGGATCCGGATAAAGATGAACGTGAAACAAGATGATGTTCATTTTGAAACCAACGCCAATCTAGGTGGCCTGGATAACGATGGTGATGATGGTGATGTTGAAAACGTGTAGTGTGAAGCAACAACGAAGCATCCAACAACGATGCGAACAATGAAAACAAGATCATCAAATGATCGGATGTTGTTGTTGTTGTTTCTTTTACCTTCGTTTCCCGAACATCCTGCTTCGTGCCCTCGGGATACCACTGCACACGCACGAAGCCCCGACCGAGAGGCCACGTCCGGGACTCCGGTGCGCCGTTCTCGGTGTCTGAGCCCCCGTGGACGCGGCCGCCGCCTCCACCACCGCCGGTACAGTTCCCACCACCGCCGTCTTTACCTCCGCCGCCACCGCCGCCTCCGTCTCTGCCTCCGCCGCCATCAAGGTCCTCATCCTCGTCCTCGGTCCAGTCCTCCTCCCCGTGGATCATTCGCACGAGGCCGAAACGCAGCGAACCTCGATGCCGCCCGGACACCAGGTCGTGTGAGAAAAGGAGCCGCTGCGCGCCGCCCGCCGACGGTGACAGAGCCGCCGAGGGAGGCTCGGATCCCGGACTCACCGCTGGTGAAAGGCCCGGAGTCGGACACGGAGAGGATGCTGTTTCTGCCGCCGCGGGGTCCGCCATCACGGCCTCTGCTGCTGCTGCTGCTGTTACTGACCAAAAATAAAGAGAGAGGGGGGGAGAGAGCGAGAAAGAGAAAAGGATGGATGGAGGATTGTAGGGGGAGAGAATGCTGAAAGCAGTCCGTAACCGGGGGACCGACACGTGTTTACGTCGACACGTAGGGCTTAAGCGCCGGGAGCGCGCGCGCCGGCACGCGTCATTAACACTAAACAAGCACAGCGCCACCGGGATGCGCGCGCATCACCACTCCTAAACGGGACGCGTCGCTGGCGCGTGCACTTCCGACCTGGACAAATACTACTTACTTATTGTTAATTGTTAATTATTATTATTCATTATTAGTAGTATTGTTATCATTAGTAGACTCATTAGTATTTATTTCTTTATATTATTCTTTCCAAGAAGTCTAGTAGAGCTATAGAATTATGCTGATTAGTTATTTAATGATTTATATCGTATATTTGCATTCGTTTCATCTTCTGCATATAATAATAATAATAATAATAATAATAATCACGACAATAACAATAGGGTTTCATGCACTTAAGTGCTTGAACCCCTAATAATAATAATAATAATAATAATAATAATAACATAATAATCACGACAATAACAATAGGGTTTCACGCCAGTGCCGTAACTAAGTGCTTGAAACCCCTAATAATAATAATAATAATAATAATAATAATAATAATAAAGTAATAATAATATTATAGGAAGAAGAAAGAAACGAACAAAATATATACGATATAAATCATGAAATAAACTAATCAGCATAATTCTATATCCCTAATAGACTTATTGGAAAGATTATATATATATATATATATATATATATATATATATATATATATATATATAATACATAAATAAATAAATATAATCTAATAGGTCTACTCGTAATAACAATACTAATAATGAACAAAAATGTAATTATTATTATTATTATTATTTGCTGTTTTTTGTTTAATAATCCCCGTTTTTCAGCTAATGGAATGATTCTCGATGGCTAAACTTCCTACAACCATTCACTGTGAGCTAAACCACTTGCTTACCTTATTATTCTTTATTATAATCTGCAGAAAATTACACTTCTGTAAAAATAAATTATATATGGTAAATATTTGTAATACTTTTTTCCGCTTAAATCTGTTATTCAGCCTCAGTTCTGATCAAAACTACTAAACATAAAAAAACTCCAGGGATTTAAATTTTAACCGTCACAGACGTTCATACGTCACAGAAGTGAATGACGAAAACCGTGAGCGTAGGCTGCATTGTTTTTGTCTCATCAGATTCAATTATTGTCTTCCGCACTTATTACGTGAGGCTTCATTAACTGCAATTATAATGAGTTTTTTATTTGCCAAGATATGGCATTATGGCATATGGCATTTCGCTGATGGAAAGAGAGTAATTTTGCAGTTTTTACTGTTGTCTACCAGATGGCGCCATCAGACCAAGAAACAAGCTTAGAGTCTGGCTTCGTGTGTGTGTGTGTGTGTGTGTGTGTGTGTGTGTGTGTGTGTGTGTGTGTGTGTGCGTGTGTGCTGCGTGCGTGTGTGCGTTTTCCAAGCGTGACTTGCACATCACCTGGTGGTTTTCGCAAGTTTGTCCAGCACAACAGCCGTAAGTGCTGACTGTGTGTGTGTGTGTGTGTGTGTGTATGTATATATGTTAATACATGTATATATGTTAATTAACAAATAAAAACGGACATAATATTGATATTAACCTGGTATCACCCTATAATGATTTTTGTTTCAAATATTCCAACAGTAATATCACCCAGATCGTATATAGTATTTATTCTTAATCCTATCTTATTTATGTAGTTTACATACACAATTATAATCAATAAATGAAGAATGCAAAATGATGCCCCAAATAGCACTTGAAAAAAGCCCTTCACACACATAGTCTGTTTGGCAAAATGACACGTGTGTGAACTAGGAATACATTTCTTTCTGTATTATGATTGATTTGGATTATTTAGATCTGAAAAGACCTGAAGGCTATTGTTGTTTCAACCTTTTCAATCTTCTTAGTCCACTCTTCTGAGTAAACAGACATGAAAGTCTAAGCTTACTTAAAGTACTAGCTAGCTAGGTAGTTACACCAACAAATGAAGTCAACAACAAATAAAACTAAATAATGAATCCCCCATGTAGCTTATAAAAAAAGAAAGTATCCCGTATATACAATTATCATAATATTTGATAATACAAACAGTTCATATTTGATCCTCATTATAATCATCATCATTATATTCATCATCTTAAAATGAATTATTTAGCTAACCCATAGGATTTGCCCAATCTGGCAACTCGCGCGTTTCATTCAAATCAGTACAATATTTGAATTAAAAATAAATGTAAAAAATAAATTATCTATTTATTCAAAAAATAAATTATAAAAAATATGGTTATACTAGGTCCACATATAATGTTTTTCACATCATAAATATTTAATCATTCCACTTAGGGCTCCAACATAACCACTCCATTATTTTTTTTTTTTTATGTTACCGTTACTATAATTATAATCTTTTTTTTATGTCTCATATATCTTTGTCCACAACAAGACACACTAGGTGTAAAGTTGCAGCCAGTGTAATTAGACACCATACAAACGCGCAGCCAGCAGGTGTAAAACAAGACAGACCACGTTTGTTAAGTTTATCAATAATTTAATTTCTTATCATTAAATCCCAAACTGAACAGGACATGTGTACAAACTGGGAAATATCAGGAGATTTACTATCTGGCTAGAAAAGAAAAACTGATAAAAAAACAAAAAACAAAAAGAAAACTGAAAAAAAAACATATAGAAAGCCTGTGTGCTACAAATGCTAGTTTACACGCACACACACATTAATATATATATATAGACTATATTATATATATATATATATATATATATATATATATATATATATATATATATATACATACATACACACACACATACACACAAAAGCCAGCTACATAACCTGAGCTTGCATTTCACAGTACATGTCTACATGTCATGAAAATCAATCTAACATCAATAATTGATATTGGATATTAGATATCTATTTAACAAAATAAAAAACATTACTATCCAGAGGTACAATTCTTCATTTTTGTGTCTGCAACATAGCAAACCTAGCCTTGCCATTACCACGGTATACAGTATACAGTGCAATAAGGCATACAATAAGGCATGCAAGACAGTACAATCTATAAGCGATCAAAGCTGATTAGAACTATACATTATTTAAATAAAACCTAGCAGTATCTGTAGCACTGTATTGCATTTTACATTTTTACATTCAGTACATTTCAATATGTTTGACGGCAATAAGACGGCAATTTTTTTTACTGAACTAATTTAAATCCTCTTGGTGATTGGAATAATTGATAAAACACACACACACAGACACAGACACACACACACACAGGGAAGCCCCTTACTCTACTATATGTGAGGTAGCACTGAAAAGCTTGCAATCTTTATGATTACATTGACTTTGGCTTTTACTTCACAGCACTTTCACTTTCCAGTTGGTCTCAAAGGTGGACATTCATAGGATCTTCCTGATTTCATCATAAAACACCAACACCAAGGCACCTCCCATGCTTCTGAGAATATTTGACCAAGTTCCCTTATAGAAAGCCTGGACCCCTTCATCACGTGCAATCTTCTTCCAGCAGTCCACTGTGCTTGTGTAAACGAGGTCAGCTGCAACAAAACAAGCACCATGAAAAACAATAAACCAATTTAAACAATAAAACACTTTCAGCTTGAAGCAGATATAAATGTAGAATTATTTCCATACTGAAGAGGAAGTAAAACTGTTTTTGAAGTCAGGACTTTTTGGAAGAAAAAAAAGGAACTCTATTTTTTTAATGTATTTAAAAAAAAACCTAAATAAACAATGGCCGCAGGATGTGTGAGGTGGAATGTTGTGGCGAGATGGGAAAGCCCTTCACAACCGATTTGGGTGAGAATTGGTCTTTAGAGATGTTTAAATTCTCAATTGAACACAAGTGACGATCACTTTTAAGTGGGAGCACGAATGGAACCCAAAGCAGATTAGATCCAAGGCAGCATTTGGCTGAAAATGAGACACCAATTTCGAAATTGGTGTCTGATGGACTTCAGGTTTTGCTTTTCAGCCACGGCTTGAATGCTGTTTAAGCTTACCGACAGTTCTCCATGTCTAAAGCAAAAGGATGATGTGCGGCGAAGTGCATTTCCAGAACAAATAACACAAAGAATACAAAAATGAATGAATGAATCCGAGTACCAAAAAAATGCGCTGATAACAATGAACATGAAACAGGTGTGTAAACAATCACACAATATGGTTCAGTAAGGTGCGGTGGCTGATGGGAAATCTATGTCCATAATCGTGACAAATGTAATATAAGAACCGTATGAACACTTTGACAGGTATATGACATTCCCATCTCAAACATTCAGCTATACCTGAGGATGATTCCAGCTTCATGGTGGCAGATGTGACATGTTCAACATGCTTGCTTTAGTCCTGCAATATTGTTCCCGCCAGGTGATACTGAGAAAAACCTCCATGCTTACAGTTAGAACCTAACAAGACTGTATAATAAATATAATGCTAGAAATATAGCTATAATATAAATTAGTAATAATAGACATGCAGTATGAATGGTCTATGTCAATGTATGCTGATTATAACTATATTAAAATAAAACCAAGTGAGAACTGATCAAACGTATTAGTATTAAACATAACAGTATTATCACCCTGGCGTTAAGAAAGAATTTCACAGTGCTGTAATGTATATGTGACAAAGAAAGGAAATTCTATTTCCTTTAATTCTCTATTCTTCTTCTTCTAATTATGAAGCAAATTATGAAGTTCTTTCTGCATCCTTTGTGTAGCACAAGAGTCCATAGATTTAGTTTAGCAAAAAACAATGTTGGCTTGTTTGTTCAGTAGGTTAATATTCTGTAATATTAAGTATAACGCTTTTTTCACAGTAGAGTTTGGTAGCAGGTTTCAGAACATGTAATGTCACTAGAGCATGTTCATGTCTACAATCCTGTCACCGTGTTGAAAATAAATACATTTGGGGTCCGGGGTGAAGTCAATGTTCAAATTCATAACAAAAATGTTCATTAGGGTTACGATCAGAGCTCTACAACAGCTCCCTCAGGATCTTCCCCTCCAAACAATGTGAAGCATATCTTTATGAAGCACCGCTGATGAATATGACTGACATTACTCATCGTGTTTATCCAACCAAATACTCATTAATACTAACTGACTTACCCCCTTTGAGTCCTGACTGCATCATCATGCGACGGCGCACCGTATCAAACGGGTAAGAAATGAGTCCGGCAAGTGTAGTTACACTCTGTGCGATCACCCAGCTCATGGCAAAGTGGATATTCTTGGGATCTGGAAATGTACCTGTATAATGCATCAAGGCATTCAGGATGAGTTACAAATACAGTTTATCTTACGGCTACATTTAATATGAGCACAGTTACCTGTTAGGATTAAAGAAACAAACAAATAAATAAACAATATTTTGTCTCACAGGTCAAGTGTCATTGTATAATCTGATAAATAATGAGGGTGGAAGCCACACTACTTAGTTAACAAAAGAAAACTAAATTCAGTGGCCCATGACTACAATTAGATCTGAAAATGCAGTTGTACATTGTTAAAATGGGTATAATGAGCATATTTTCTTCCATTAACCTTTGGTCATATATAATATGCATTTTTATTGCTTCTTTTTCACAATACATTTGACAGTAAAAGGGCAGAAAATGCAGTAAATCTCCAATTTATATTCTCTCTCTTTATCAACTCGTTATCACATTTGTCAAACTCTACGCCTGAGGGCCAAATGTGGGCCACCACGTCATTTAATGTCGCCCACAAGAGCTTAAAAGGTGTATGATTTTCTTAAAATAAGCCCATGCTGCTTTAAAGCAAGCATTGACAATAAACTACATCTCCCACAGTACATGTGACTATGTTACCCACCACTAGATTGTGAAAAGAGGAATTGTGAAATTTCTACAAATTATCCCAAAATGTCCAGGAAGTGAAAAATCGATGCCCTTCCAAGAAAAATGTAAAAGCGAATACATGTTTGCCCTTCCAGGAGAGAAAAACGGTATGTCTTTTGTGTTATGAGGCGGTGTCGCTCATCAAAGACTATATACTGTCTTACAGTTACAACTGGTCCTTCAAGGGCAACCATAATGCTGATGTGACCCACGTTGGCAATGAGTTTGACACCCCTGCCTTATCAGGTATAATGTGCTTGCTAATAAAGGTGTAAGGTTGGAAAGGCTGGATGCATATACTCAAAACCAATCTAGCAAATTTGAATACATGAATCACACACAGGTCATTTGAATGAGCGAAGCCTGAAAGCAGATTTGTTTGTGGTATGGGTAACCTCACCCATGCAAATATATATAAAAAAAAAAAAAAAACTTTTGGACTGAACCTGAAACCAGTCTCTAATATGCACACTGGCTATAACTAATCCAAACAGTAAAAAAAGTGTTCTTACTTTTAACAGTGTCGTAAATGCCAAAGTAAGCAGCTCTGTAGATAATGATGCCCTGTACAGACACACTGAATCCACTGTAAAGGCCTCTTGGTCCATCAGATTTGAGTATTTTGCCAAAACAGTCGCGTAATCCGGTGAATTCCCTTTCCGCTCTCACCTTGCCAATGTCTGCTGCCAGACGAGTGCGAGCAAAGTCTAGTGGGTAGACGAAACAGAGAGACGTGGCCCCAGCGGCACCTCCTGAACGCCAGATTACCAGCAAAGTACCGCCAGAACTGTGTGCTCTGGTCCACTCCATCCAGGAACAACTTCTTGTATCTATCCTTGAAGGTGAAATTCAGAGCCTGTGTGGGAATGTATCGGATCACGTTGGCCAGGTTGCCTCGCCAGTACGAGAGGAAGCCTTGCTCTCTTGGGACACGAACGACGCAGTCAATGAAGCCCTTGTAACGCTTATCTGCCACAATGTTCTTGCTGGCATGTTGTACCTATGGGGAGATTCCAGAATTCTGAAGTTAATTCATTAGAAACATCAGTGCTTTTAGGATCTGAAAATGATGGAGGGATTCAAATGGATGGACCGTCATCCTACGATGAGGATTAAGGGCTTTGCTCAAGAATGGCAGCTTGGTGATACCAGGGAATCCCCGACCTTCCAATCAGTAGCCCAGCACCTTAACCACTGAGATCCCCAGTGGTGGTGTAGTGGATCTACTTATATTTATATGTAAATAAATAAATAAATAACATTTTTTAAAAAAAAGTATATATATATATATATATATATATATATATATCTATATATAAATATTATATTTTTTTTTTTTTTTTTATATTTTTAAATAAATTGTTTTTACTAATGCAAATATGTTCCAAAAGCGATGCATCGTGTTACAAATAGAATCTCCGATGCGACACACTTTAAATTGGTGAAACCTACCTGCTGGTAGGAAAATTGACTAAGTCAATGAATGAAACATTTATGCGTGTCACTGATACACAATGGGTTAGATAGGATATCTGAATAATACACCGTCCTAGAACTGAATGTGTTGTGGGCATGTGCAGCTTTGAAGTGCAGCATCATGTTACATATTGAAGCAAATATCATAATGAAAAACAAAAAAATACTTCTTGTAAACTTAAATGTAGTTTACTTTCCCAATAGTCACCAGTTCGTGGTCACCAGATATTTTGGAGTTTATACTGCAGATTATGCAATATTATACTATAAAGAGGAACAAAACTGACTTCTACTAATTTAAAGACTTCGGTATCCATGGTTATCTGCTAATCCACAACGTTTATATGTCAACACGTAGTTTTCACTTGTCAGCAAAGTTGCATTTCCTCACGCTTACCCATAAGCACATGAATCTATTGACATACTCGTTGGCACTGTAACATATAAACATAACAAATATGCCTCTTGGATAACTCAGTAAAGGTAAGTGCTCTTCGTTTACAAGAAATGACTAATACAATTCAGAGTATAAAGCTCTGGCTATGGAAGGTGCTTGGATAAAATGAACATGTTCATTACCTAGGCAGCTCCAGAACCAGGCTAAATACATTTTCTAATTCTCTAATCGATTTAATGGTGTTCCTGTAACAGCAGCTCTGACAGGAATCACATACCAATCACCAATTCACTAAAGATATACATGCTTTTAAAACTATATTGTTCTTCAGCTGTTTGTACATATTCTGTACATTATCCAACACATGACAGATGACTATCTGTGTTCTTGTCATCAAAAAGAGAGGGAAACGCTGACACTTTCGAGTTTGTGACTGTTGATCTTAAAATGATAATAACAAACTATAAAATCTCTTTGGCGGTTTTATCCACAATACTCTGTGGAACTTTGACATCCTCCAGCTTGTAATCTGAACATACAGAATACTAGCTGCACTCTATTTTATCTTCTTCCAGTGCATTAGCTTATATCCAGAAATTATTATTTCAGTCACATGCCATAGATAACAGAGGTGCCCACACTGTTTCGCCATATAAAGGATTCAAAATTCATTACTTGCCATGCTTCCTCTTGTTCATAGTCTCATTATATCTAAAAAGCAATAAAGAAGAGAAAATGTGCCATTGTAATCTTTTTAACAAAAGCACTTGTGGGATACTGACACTATGGTACAATGAGAAACAATCCAACAATGTACAACTGAGTACAAAGTACAAGCATTTTGAAGTCACATGGAAATGATCTATTCACATATCCCAGTGAAGAAGGAAGGTCAGCGATGTTATAGTTATCCTGGAGCAGAGAGGGCTAAGGGCCTTGTTCAAGGGCCCCAAGAGTAGCATCTTACTGATCCCTGAGGTTCGGATCGGTATCCCCCAGAACCATAACCAGTGAGATCTCACTTCCCCATGATTCAATGCTTAATCGAAATATTCAGTGTCATCTAATGAAAAACAAGAAGCAGTTCCTTTTTTTTTATCTTATTAGTTTTTCCAAATGGTATTTTTATCCTTTTTTGGGCATCTCTGCAGAACAGAACAATCCCAAAATCGTGAATAAATAATGAACCAAACAGAAAAGAGCGCGGTTGAAACCAGGCGATCTTGTTTTGCCGCTGTATGAAGGGAGGAAAGCGCCGCCCGGGCCCGTGGCACATGACTGCTGATTTGCGGTTTGCGTGTTCAGGGTGGCGCTCTGCGCCGTCGCTCACTCACCTGAAGGAGCAGTTTGACTCTCTCGAGCGGAGCGACGGCGGTTTCGGAGACAGCAGCCGCGATACAAACTGCCGTGAAGTCCTTGGCGAAGGTGACTGCGGAGCCGCTCATTGTTTCGCTTGTACAGCCAGAGTGCAGTGTCCCATATCAGCGTGCCGCTCACCTGGGAAACGCTCAATGTCATGTCGGCTTGGGCGCCTCCCCCAGAATCGCCATGGCGTTCAAGCAGCGTTTCCAGGCGTGGGAATAGAGAGAGAGCGAGAGAGAGAGAGAGAGAGAGAGAGAGAGAGAGAGAGAGGGATCCGGCCCGAAAGCAGAGACTGTGCCATCACTATACACTAAATATAGCAGACACGGAGCTTCAATTTCTCACTGAATGCACTAAAAACAACCGTTACCAAAATGAAACAATTCATCCACAAAGTTAGCCGCCGACAAACTGCTCCACCTACAGGGAGAACAGAGAACTGCACACACACAGATCACAACACACAGAGGCATAGCATGTGACCAAAACAACATACACACACAATACTTATTAAGTATATAGGTTATTATATTTACAGAGGAAAGAGAGAGAGAGAGAGAAAGTAGCAGTTATAGATACTATTATATATTAGACACTATTATATCTAGAGAGACAGACAGACAGACAAAGCGTACGGAAAATGTAGTATACTATACACAAAATAATATTCAGGGATGCATATATATATATATATATATATATATATATATATATACAGACGTGGACAAAATTGTTGGTACCCTTTGGTCAATGAAAGAAAAAGTCACAATGGTCACAGAAATAACTTTAATCTGACAAAAGTAATAATAAATAAAAATTCTATAAATGTTAACCAATGAAAGTCAGACATTGTTTTTCAACCATGCTTCAACAGAATTATGTAAAAAAATAAACTCATGAAACAGGCATGGACAAAAATGATGGTACCCCTAGAAAACACAGAAAATAATGTGACCAAAGGGACATGTTAATTGAAGGTGTGTCCACTAATTAGCATCACAGGTGTCTACAACCTTGTAATCAGCCATTGGGCCTATATATATGGCTCCAGGTAATCACTGTGTTGTTTGGTGATATGGTGTGTACCACACTCGACATGGACCAGAGGAAGCAAAGGAAAGAGCTGTCTCAAGAGATCAGAAAGAAAATTATAGACAAGCATGTTAAAGGTAAAGGCTATAAGACCATCTCCAAGCAACTAGATGTTCCTGTGAGTACAGTTGCACATATTATTCAGAAGTTTAAGATCCATGGGACTGTAGCCAACCTCCCTGGACGTGGCCGCAGGAGGAAAATTGATGACAAATCTAAGAGACGGATAATCCGAATGGTAACAAAAGAGCCTAGAAAGACTTCTAAAGAGATTCAAGGTGAACTTCATGCTCAAGGAACATCAGTGTCAGATCGCACCATCCGTCGTTGTTTGAGCCAAAGTGGACTACATGGGAGACGACCAAGGAGGACACCATTGTTGAAAACGAATCATAAAAAAGCAAGACTGGAATATGCCAAACTACATGTTGACAAGCCACAAAGCTTCTGGGAGAATGTCCTGTGGACAGATGAGACAAAAATCGAAGTTTTTGCCAAGGCACATCAGCTGTATGTTCACAGACGAAAAAATGAAGCATATCAAGAAAAGAACACTGTCCCTACTGTGAAACATGGAGGAGGCTCTGTTATGTTCTGGGGCTGCTTTGCTGCGTCTGGCACAGGGTGTCTTGAATCTGTGCAGGGTACAATGAAATCTCAAGACTATCAAGGAATTCTAGAGAGAAATGTACTAGCCAGTGTCAGAAAGCTTGGTCTCAGTCGCAGGTCATGGGTCTTGCAACAGGACAATGACCCAAAACACACAGCTAAAAACACCCAAGAATGGCTAAGAGGAAAAAATTGGACTATTCTAAAGTGGCCGTCTATGAGCCCTGACCTCAATCCTATTGAGCATCTTTGGAAGGAGCTGAAACATGCAGTCTGGAAAAGGCACCCTTCAAACCGGACACAACTGGAGCAGTTTGCTCATGAGGAGTGGGCCAAAATACCTGCTGAGAGGTGCAGATGTCTCATTGACAGTTACAGGAAGCGTTTGATTGCAGTGATTGCCTCAAAAGGTTGCGCAACAAAATATTAAGTTAGGGGTACCATCATTTTTGTCCATGCCTGTTTCATGAGTTTATTTTTTTACATAATTCTGTTGAAGCATGGTTGAAAAACAATGTCTGACTTTCATTGGTTAACATTTATAGAATTTTTATTTATTATTACTTTTGTCAGATTAAAGTTATTTCTGTGACCATTGTGACTTTTTCTTTCATTGACCAAAGGGTACCAACAATTTTGTCCACGTCTGTATATATATATATATATATATATATATATATATATATATATTATATATATATATATATATCATAATATTCTAGTCCTTATATATGCTATATATATATATATATATATATGTATATATATATATATATATGTATATACATATATATACATATGTATATATATGTCTATATATATATATATATAGTATTATATATATATATATATATATATATATATATAGATATATATATATATATATATATATATATGCTATATATATATATATATATATATATTATATATATATATATATATATATATATATATATATATATATATATATAGTCAAGGCCTGAAACTCTGCAACAATTTTTTTCCCAGTAATAACAAAACAAAGGCTTTTCATAAAAGATCTTATGGGGTTTAGACGCTATACCTATGTATTCGGTGTGTTTTCATTTCGTAACTAAGAGAAACTTTGGTGAATATTGATGATTTACTGCCACCTATTGGTGAGGACGAGTGCTCAGTCAATATACAAATGATTGGGGAGACTTCGATTTTCTACCAATTCAAATACAGTGTATTGTAATCCATATACAGTATCCATAAGCAGTACCTTACTCAAGTAAAAGTGTAAAAGTATATAAAAGTAATGTAAACGTCTCTCGAATACTTAAGTATTCGTAATTCTCAATTACTTGACACCTCTGATTCTTTATAAACATAAATGCATCGTTTGAGGTGGGTAGTGTATCGTTTAAAGTAGAGAAAGCATGAAAAACATTTACATTGGGTTGACAAAACATGGAAATATGAGATGGTATTGCCAATTTTTAAAAGATTTGAAGAGGCCAATGGGAAGGTTACTTTGGAAATGTAAGAGATTACTGATTCCAAATGACCCTGTTGAAAATGTAATATGTAGTGTAACTTTTCAGTTACTTTATAAAAGTAAAGTTACTATCAGTTACTTTATAAAAGTAAAGTAACTGATTACATTTGATTACTTTTGGATTACTTTCATTTGTCCACTAGGTGGTACTTTGTTAACATTCTAAGAAAAAAAGTTTCAAACCCTCGAGAAAAAAAAAAGTTACAATTTTTCGATATGAAACTGCAGCAGATTATCATCATTCACATCAAAATCACATTTCGCTTGAAAATCATGCCGTAGTGTAAAGCACTGATTTCACATGAAATTGTTCAGATGTAATCCTATTTGTAATCTTTAACATTTTCATAAGTAAATAAGTAAAGTAAGTAAATTGAATTACAGTTTTTCTCAGTAACTGTAACGAATTAATGTTACATTTATTTTGTAATTAAATTATGTAACACCGTTACATGTAACTGGGAGGGAGGGGGTAGCTCAGTAGTCTAAGGTGCTGGGCTGCTGATCGAAAGATCCAGGTTTGAGCCCCTGTATGGCCCTTGGGTCCTTGAGCAAGACCCTTAACCCTCTGTGCTCCAGGGGCGCTATATCATGGCTGACCCTGCGCTCTGACCCCAGGTACCATCAACAAGCTGGGACATGCGAAAAAGAATTTCACTGTGCTGTAATGTATATGTGACAAATAAAGGCTATTCTATTCTATTCTATTCTAGTTACTCCCCAATACTGCCAATATGAACCAGAACATGATTTTCCCTGATCACCAAACTCAACCTCCATATTAACCCAAATCTAAGAGAGAAAGTGCCTAAAAAAGTTAAGTAAAGTCTTCCAAGCAAGACCACAAGATCCCACAAATAGTGAATTGATCTGGCAGATTGAAACCAGCTCGGGGCTGAGAATGTCAAAGTGCAGACAGGGCACTGCTTTTTGGTCTTGTGATCAGAAAACCACAAATAAAGACCAAGCTGATCCACCAACCTGCATACCATCAATAGTAGCACCCTCTCCATATCCTTATCAGCCAGACACAGATACAATATTCTGGTTCACCTAATTATCCTCACTTCTGATTTTACAAATAAAATGAACAAAAGTAAACAGTGTCTTTTGAAGTTTTCAAAGATAAATCTGAACAACAGTAGCTTAATGGAAGGCACTAAGATTTGTTATACTTAGATTTATAGGATTTGGTAGACTACATTTTCCAGAGCGACTTATTCATACAACTGAGCATCTATGGGCTTAGGGCCTTGCTCAGGGGCAGGGATTTGAACTCATGACCTGTAAAGCAAACTGTCCCTTTGGCTATCACAAAGGAGAGGAGATCTTTTCAAAGCATCCCTCAATGCTCACCACAACACTCATTGCCAAAGGAGAATCCTCATAGCACTATCCCTGAGAAACAAAAGTACTCGCAGATAACTGTAAACCCTGATTAGACCATTTCAGCCAACCACGCCTTGTCTGTATAGGTTTTATCAGCTACCTTTATTCATAATGCCTAGCCACGGTTAAACATCTACTACTGTAACAAATTCAACCCGCAGTTTAAATTAGTTACAGATGAGTAGAATATAAGTTTTTACAAACATCAACAATTTTTTTTCCCCCACAGAATGGGTCAAGTTCAAAGATCTTTCCCGTAACTTCATGGTGTGACTGATCAACTTTGTTTCCCTGTAGTGTTACACATCTCTCTTAAAAATCAGTACCGATACCTCCTCCAATCCTCAAGCGTCCCCTCTCTCCTTCCACAATGTTGTTAATCAATTTAGATCAAAACGCCACTGCCATCACTGTCTTCTACTGGAATGTCATCTGATCCAACTGACTTTCCACTCTTCATCCATTTCTTAATCCACTTCCTGTTTCACCATCCAGCCATCTCTCTCTCTCTGTATCACACACACTTTCCTCATCCATCAGCTGCTCAATATACTCCCTCCACCTTCTCAACACACTCATCTTCACTAGTCAGCACATTTCCATATGCATCCTTTATTGCTCGAACTTTGCATCACATCCTTCCCAACTCAGTCCCTCTGTCTGGCCAAGCCCTACAAATCCTTTTCTCCTTCCTTTCTGTCCAACTTCACATACATCTCCTCAATATGCCTTTCCCTTTCCCCTTCCCTCCATCTCTTTATACTCCTGCCTACTTCACTCATCTCTCTGCCGATCCTAATTGTGTTTCGCCTTTACTTTCCTTTACTACTTCATTCTACCACATCTCTTTGTCTTCCTTTCTCTCAACACTGACTACTTCCCTAGCTGTCTTCCTTATCACTTGCATAATCACCAACACTACATCTCCACCACCATGACCCTGTCTGACCTCTTCCCTGAAACTTTACAGTCTTCCTCCTTCAGTTTCCACCATCTCTTTTTAGTCCTCAATCTTCTCCTTCTCCTCCTCCTCTTCTTCACCTTCAAAATCATCCTACAGAGCACCATACCATGCTGTCTAGCTACATTATCCTCTACCACCACCTATTTTAACTGTAAAACTGCAAAACAGTGCCTAACCTTTTGCAGTTTTGACCTGCCATCATACTGAACGTGTTCATCCACTTTGCTATTCAGCATGCCGCACTATAACACAGAATAACAGTCCAGTAATGAATGCTATCTGCAATGCAAATCAGAGAGAGCGAGAAAGAAAGCAGCGTTTTGTTTAGCAATTCCGTTTTAATTGCAGTTTGAAACAACACGCAGGGATTTAAAATGCACAGCGTGACGAGTGTCGACGGTAATAAGCCACCTATTAGCGGTGACTAAACGGCGCTTTAAGCGGACTAAGGCTATAAATGGGCGCTCACGCGCCGCACGGCAGCTCACTTGTCCCACGCGCACGGCTCACGCGCTCGTTCCTGTTACCGTACGATACGACTCGACATTATTCGATACAACACATAAATATCCGTCAGGCACACACCCGTGTTGGAATAGTCAATATTAATAGCAGGTTTTGCGGACATTTGAAGAGGAAGAATGTCCACGGTGAGCGCGCTGCCCTTCTTCAAGCCACTGCACGCGCCCGTGTCGATCGCGCGACAGCGGCGTCACACTCTACCGGCCAGCGAGTTCCGGTCCCTGAACACCGAGGACGCGATTAGTGTGTTCGAGATCGAGAGAGAAGGTGAGTCAGTCTCTCTCTCTCTCTCTCTCTCTCTCTCTCTCTCTCTCTCTCTCTCTCTCTCTCTCTCTCTCTCTCTCTCTCTCTCTCTCTCTCGCACTCCTCATCTCGCTCTCTCTCTCTCTCTCTCTCTCTCTCTCTCTCTCTCTCTCTCTCTCTCTCTCTCTCTCTCTCTCTCTCTCTCTCTCTACAACCACACACACACACACACACACACACACACACACACACACACACACACAGCACGCTTTCCACACCGTTCTGGTTTTATAGAAATCAATGTCAAACTACATCATCACTGACCAGCCTCCAATTCACTTATTTAACAATATTTTATTTGTTGATTGTTATTTGATTTTAGTTTTAGTTTTAGAAGTGGAAATTCTCAACTTGTACACCTTTACTAAAACACAGTGGGATTACTTTGAAGAGAACATTATTTGTTAAAAACCTCTTTGTATATACTTTTATAAAGTTTAATGTACTATCCAATTGCTGCACATTTTGGATCTAAATAAAACTCCCTTTTACTAACGTACGTTTTAATTTACCTACATTGTGACAACACCGACAGAACAAGAATGCATAACACATAGAAATGGAACAAATTTGAAAGTGAAATACAATTGTCATTAAATGTTTAATGTATGTGTTTCCTATTTGCTTCCTATTCTAAGATCCTATTTTTTTATTCCTCAAAAAAAAAGGCAATTTATTGGTTCAAAAAATAGTATACTTACAATCTATACTGTATGTTGTTGTAATATACCTGTATAATTGCTTTATGAAAGTAGTCAAGAATGGAGAGCATCCATTTTGGAAATGTGAGCGCATTGAGATTTTTCAAGCTAAAATTTGAAAAAAAGAAATTGCCAAAAATATATGTAGTTCTATATTGAATGAATCTGCTGATTAAAGTACAATCTATCTATCTATCTATCTATCTATCTATCTATCTATCTATCTATCTATCTATCTATCTATCTATCTATCTATCTATCTCTATCTATCTATATCTCTAATATCTATCTACTCTCTCTATTATCTCTCTCTCTCTCTCTCTCTCTCTCTCTCTCTCTCTCTCTCTCTCTCTCTCTCTCTCTCTATATATATATATATCTATATATTATATATATATATATATATATATATATATATATATATAGTAAGTACTATAGAGTAAGTACCTGTTTTACTTGCTACAGCACTGATTGATTAAGCCATATATTCTCTTCAGCGTTCATCTCCGTCTCTGGTGAATGTCCACTCCACCTGGACGAGGTGCGTCACTTCCTCACCCTCTGCCCAGAGCTCTCTCTTGGCTGGTTTGTGGAAGGCAGGCTTGTCGCCTTCATCATCGGCTCGCTGTGGGATCAGGAGCGTCTCACTGCAGTAAGTGCACACTGACACAACAACAAACAGCAGAAACATCCAAACATTTTAAAATGATTAAACAAATGACACCCAGTACTGAGTTTATGATGCACATACATTCAGACATTCGGTTCTGTCTACGTGGAGCTGAACATGGTTTTTAAAGGTATGCAAGAGTTATAAGGGGATTTAAACGTTATTGTAGCCTGGATTATATAATAAAAATAAAAGTCAGAGGAAAAATGTTTGTACAGCAGATTTGGATTAAACAAATGTTTATAACAAGTGTAAAACAAAAGACTATCTTCATTAGGTCAGATGTCTCTGGGAAGAAAAAACAGTGGCCCAAGCATTGAGGACATTTCATAATCAGACAGTAAATTTGTCGAATATTAGGAAAGGTCTTGCAAGTCTAGATCTGATTTTAAATCATAGTTCACAATTAGTTAAGAATAATACTGCATTATATAGGAAAATAAAATCATGGCTTGTTTTCTGAGTATCAGAATCGGGTTTATATTGTTTTTTTTTTGGTCCCTGATCAATTTAGCTTATAAACAAGCCTGTCTAAGACAGTATATATTAATTATACAGATTATATGACAGATCAGTGATATACATAGTGTCTATTATACGCAAATTAAATAGCAACAATGTGTATGACATAAGATAAAGAAGTTACTTTTAGATCTTCTGTAGGACAATGTATGTGGTTCACAGTTTTACAGGGACATCTACATAAAAAAAACATTATTTATTAAAGCTAATTCATTGACACAGTAAAGATTTATGACACATTGTGTTTTGTGTTTTCTGACAAGCCATGAATGACTTTTTACATATCTTGTAAAGCCTTCATCTGGAGAGCCTTTCAGGGAAAAACACTTAGACCTTTCGTTTCCCTACAGGAAGCTCTGACTTTTCACAAACCGCACGGCACCACGGTCCACATCCACGTTCTGGCGGTGCACCGTACCTTCCGCCAGCAGGGCCGCGGTTCCATCCTGATGTGGCGCTACCTGCAGTACCTGCGCTGTCTGCCGTACGTGCGCCGCGCCATGCTCATGTGCGAGGATTTCCTCGTGCCCTTCTACCAGAAGTCCGGCTTCAAGGTCCTGGGTCCTTGTGAGATCACAGTGGGGCCGCTGACCTTCATCGAGATGCAGTATGCCGTGCGAGGCCACGCCTTCATGCGCCGCAACAGTGGCTGCTGAGGGTTTTTCTAACCATGCAGCCGACATGGCTTTTTCCGTTATCCCGGATGCCAAAGCATGGGGAAATTGCTTTTGCTTTTCCGAGTGTAGTTGATGTCTGTGGTGTCGCTAGGTGTTTACCCAAAAAAAAATAGGATGAAAAGAAAGAAACCCTCGTAATTTTTTCACCTTCCTAACAGCTGGGGTCATGGTGCGATATCACAGTTACATTTTGTTACATATCGAATTTAATCCAAAAGACTATGGTTTTGTTCTTTCCATTGAGGAGTGTTTGTTTATCTCATGTGAGCATATTTGAATTTATTTTTCTATTACTTTTTTAACCTGTTTATTATCTGAAAGGAGGCAACGGCGGTAAGTAAAGAGAAAAACTCGGCCATCCATTTGTGAAATGGCATATTATCGCCATAATCACTGTTGTGTCGTGTTGCCCCTGCGCTAGATGGTGTGCGCTTGTGTGCAATCCCTCGGTCGTACAGTTCTAGTGATATTTGATGTTGCGTGTTTTGTCATGGCGTCGCATTAAAGCAGCGTTGACTTGACACCTTGTTACTGTGCTCACTTCTAATCGATCAGACCTACAGGTTCCAAATCCTGTCAGGTAAAAGATATTTGATTGAGAGTTTGATCTCTCTTATGGAGAATTTCAGAACGATTTGGTCCGAGTAACCTTTTTCAAAACTGTCCACACAATCCAATACTCACAAATAACCCAATTAGTCAATAAGGCAACTGTGTGTCTAATATATTATTTCAAAGATCATTGTGTGTTTTGTGGTAGACATCCATCTCCTTTGCCTCTGTGGAGTCGAGTCTTGAATCAAGACCTCTATGATTTTGTACTTGTTTTGTAAATAGAGTAATAATAAACAACAGATTTTTCACTATATTCGCTATTTGTCATACTGTAGAATAGAATGCAATGTCACCAATCCCCCCCCCATATTGATAATATAGTATAACTCTACATTAACGTACTCCTTTCCTTAGTAGAAGTGCTTTGTGGCCGTCATTTGCATACAGCAACCCGATTGGCTCTTAGAACTTTTGACATCATAAAACACTGGCCAGATATATTTTTGCCCAGCTCCATATTTCCAAACTACATGCAATATAATACTGTATTAAATCAAATGCAAGCCACATTTAAACAAATCTGGAAAATTTAAATCTTAAAATTAATGACCACATAACAATTTTGATGTTATTTACTGTAAATAATGAGATTATAAAACGGAGGAACCCAATTAGTTGCAAAGTGTTTCTCTAAATGTTTAACTTTAATAAACTTTTCCAGACTATTGTTGAACTTTTGCAGCCAATAAAATTCAACAGTACAATATCTTTCCTCAGTTTAAACATGTTGTATTGCTAAAATATACATGTTGTATTGCTAAAATTTATGATTATGAAATATCACTGCGTTCTGTTTGATGTAAATTGTATAAAATTGATCCAACAAACCAAAAAAAAGAAAAATATTATAAGGGCATATTTATATTTTTATGAAAATTTAATGTTCAATTGTTCATATAAATATAACAGAATAATAACATGAATCAGTTGATCAAGTACACAAGTTTTGGTCCGGTACACTTAACACTACGTTTTAGAAAATAAATGTAAAGATCTTCCACCCCTTTTTTTTCCTGGTTTTTAATAAGGCACAGTACAATTTTTTATTAAAGTAGAAAAACATGATTTCAAACCAGAACTGTAATGGCAGTTCGATTTTTTCGATTTTTTTTTAAATATACAAAAGTAATATAGTACACTTATAAAACAACACATTCAAGTTATTTGAAAAACAGTTATGTAAACTCTTGAGTCTATCCTGGAAACTCAAACAGGATGTACCATTATATGGCATGTTCCAATCGGAAACCTCTAGGACACAAGTCGGAACATCCGGTTCTCACCAGCGCCGCTGTGCGTGATGACCGAACGGCAACGAGGCGTTCGCAGCATGTTTCCTGTCATCAGGTGTCCTGGACAGAAGACGCTAAACCAGCTTTGCTGCATTGCGCTGGTGAATCAACGTGACTAATCAAAGCCTGTCGTCTTGAGACTATAATCCATTACACTCGTCGCTTTCTTTCTCTGCTATTCCCAGGCTTGGTCTCATCACCAGACAGGATTGAGAATGATGGACAGTTTTGTTCACAATTGTCCATTCTCTGTAAAAACCCTAAGATGACTAATTTTTTAAGAACGCCACACAATTTCATTATTATTCCTCATTATGAGAAACATGCTGCGATAAAACGTAAAGAATTAAACAGGTCGCTGAATTCGGACAATAATCACTGTGGTTGGAACCCCCTCCGTTAGCAGCCGAGATCATATTCCATGATGAACAAATCCTAAAATGTTCCGCAGCAATTTGATGATGCTACCAATGTCTCAAATCAACGAGGGCTCAGACTGACCCAGTTAATGTTAAAGAAGTGTCTGGGAAACAATTCTCGTTAACAATTCCGTTTTAACACCTACGAACAGTCGCCTTCCTTCTTAGGTCTCCCTTTACTATATTTAACCCAGGTAAGGTCCTGAAGTCGTGTCCAAAAAAAAAAATTTTGATCAACTTTTAACAATGCAATAACACGGAAGACTCCGTTTTTTTTTTAAAAAGCCACATGGAGTGACCGGCATACAAGTGTAAACGAAAATTATAACCAAGCACGAGAATTTTAATACAAGAACTCGTCACCTTCTGACCAATCACGTAGTGCTGTGTTACAAACGACAACAAACACCTCGACTATACCGCAATATAAAGTGATATCTAACAATACACAGTATCGTAGTGAATATTTCGAGGTGTTATAACTATTACTTATCTGAGGAACTTGGTGTGAGTAAATGGATGTCTCGTACTTATGCAGTGTTTGAAAGGATGACGGCTAATAAATTGGTCATGAAGGCGAGTCCTTCCTTAAAAAAAAAAGGGGGGGGGGGGCATCCAGTGAAAATTACATGGCCTCTTTTGTCAAATATAACTATATCATCAATACCTGAGTAACATGTAATATTAACATTTGATTATAGGATACACCATGTTGCCAGTTTATCCTAACATCTTTATTCACAAAATCACTATAACGATTTGAACTAAACTAGTATACGAAGCAATCAAAAGTTTGTGGACACCTGACCATTATGGTTTCTCATACTGTGGAAGTGTCTAGGATTTTTCTTCACTGAAATTCAGGAGCGTAAAACCTATTCCCCTGTGCACAATCCACAAAGACATGGTTTCTCAAGGCTGTAGTGAATGTCGAGCGTCCCGTACAGGGCCAAGATCCCTGCGTCAAAGGAGAAATACAAGCACTAGTGCGCTGCTCTTTTACAAACCTTTGCCTATATTGTATACAGTATAAACTGGCAACCCGGTCAGTGGGAAGGCAAAGTAGTAATACGCAGAAGGCTTTGCTGTGGTAGTAATAATACCCTACCCCAAGTGTCTTTAGAGTTTAAAACAGACAGTCACAGATGCATTATAGAGATACGCCAATGCATTCGACCTCATCTCTAACCAGTGTAAAAATGTACTGCATGGGCGTTTTCCCCCCTCACTCAACAACAGTAAAACGTTCAATTAACTAGAAGCTGCTGAATCTCACGAATAAGTGTTTAAAAATCATCACATTTACAACTGCAACACTATATATAAAGTTCAAACTTTTCTCCCGGGAGGACACCAACACTTCTTATTACGAAGCTGAAATACCCTTAATACACTTCCAAAAGGGAAGATGTCTGGGTTAACCTTAGCATTATCATTAGATCTTGAGATAAATTCTCTAAAGCAAAGAGATATACTAATGGCCGACATTTCAGACAAATAAGTTTTCAATTATTTAATATTAATACGTAAACCCTTATTTAGGTCAACCAATATCCATATCGATCTCAAAAACCGACCGTCTCGCGTTCCTGAGTCATGCTCACATGGATTGGCAAGCAAATAAATAGGTCTTGAGTTTTATGTATCTGAATATGTTTGCATTCTGTCTCACAAACAAGACAAAAGAAATTGGAGTGAAATTCAGTCAGAAAGGATCTGACATCACTGTGATCTTCCAAAATACTGGCCAAAGCTGTAAAAAATTACTAAAACGTCACCTTTCCCGATTAAACGCTCAGGGGTGCATCTTAGGACCCGTCTTTTGCATTGTAACAAATGTAGTCATGTGACTAGCTGGATCTTAAGGACCACTCTTGCACCTTGAAGTAGGTCTTAAAAAGTATACACAAATATGTACCAATGAATGTACCATTAGGGACAAAGAAAGTGGTCCAGAAGGTACCATTACACCCTCAAGGTTTCCAGTTCGGATCGTGAGCTTGGGTTACCGCTATATGGAGTTTTTACTTGTTCACCACATGTGTGAGTTTCCTCCTGTTTCCTTTATACGCTTCCAAACAGATACATTTATGAAGATATCGGTGCCTCCTCCTCACACTAAACGTCCTTCTCCTAAACCTGACCAGCAGCAATTACTGCAGTCCACTGAATAGGTACTGCAATATCACACACCTCTATATTGACCTTGTAACAATCGAGCAACATAGTTTAAAAAAAAAATAGAGATTAGGTGGACACATAAGGCAGCACTTCATATCCTCTGCGTGTCAAATCGATAAAATGCTAGTTTAAGGCAAGGTGTTATCGAGACGTACCCTGATGTAGTGTCAATAAGTAAGCTGTGTGCATGGCTGTAAATATTGTAGCTAAAAAAACAAACAAACAATCAAAAAAAAAAAAAGTAGATCAGAACTATAATGTAAATGATAATGCTAAAAATTTTGCAGTGGTACCATTGTGGCGTCTGGAAGATGGCTTCTATCATCTTGCAGTACTGGTGACCGGACTAGCATGGCCGCCAGTCGATGGGATATGCATTCTTGACAGCACATTCCTAGCCAGCTGGTTGTCCTAGGGTCATCTTGTTAGTGGCCCATGGGGTCGTTGTCATAGCGCTCGCAGAACTTGCTGGTGAAAGGGATGCAGGTGAGATACTCGAGCCAACTCCAGTCGATGGGATAGATGTAGAACCAGACGATGAGCGAGGAGAACAGGCCCACGTACACCAGCATCGACAGGATGATGAGGACGCGCTTGCGGTACTTGTCGAAGGTGCCGAAGGTGACGTAGGGCAGGAATGCGAAGGACAGCAGCAAGCCGCTGAGGAAGCCAAAGATGTGGGCGATGTTGTCGATCCACGGCAGCAGGCCACACAGGAAGAGAAAGAGGACGAGGCCGAGCAGCTTGAGGAAAGCGTTCCACGGCTTCTCCAACATCTGCCAGCCTTGAAAGAGCTCCACGAACAGGCAAGCCAGCAGACCGAACTGAGAACCTGCAGGACCCACCTGAAGAAGGAACGTAACAACAGAACGACTTTAGGGTTTTTTTTCCAGTCTATTTTCCTCCATTCTTTATTTGCTTTCCCACTTTGCTTTACTTCCTTAATTCTTCTTAATCCTCACTTCCTTTGTCTGTTTTCTCTTCAATCTGACCCTTTTCCGCAACCCTTTTCCTTTCTTCCCATCATTCAGTCATTTACTTCCTAGCCTATTTCAGTGTTCCTCTTTTCCCCTCCCTCCTCTTCTTCGCTTCGTTTCCCTTCTTTCCCCTCACCTACTTTCACACATCTTTATCCCCACACCTATTTCACACTTCCTTCCTCTGACCCATCACTACCTTCCACATCCTTTCAAACATTCCTCACATCCTTTATATTTCAATACCTGAGTAACATTATAGGATACACCATGTTGCCAGTTTATCCTAACATCTTTTCACAAAATCACTATACCGATTTGAACTAAACTAGTATATGAAGCAATCAAAAGTTTGTGGACACCTGACCATTATGGTTTCTCATACTGTGGAAGTGTGCACAATACACAGACATGGTTTCTCAACGCTGTAGTGAATGTTGAGTGTCCTGTACAGAGTCAAGATCACTTTGCTATCATCTTCGTAAACAAACAAACGCATAAAGCCGTTAACCCCGGCCGCCTGTTTACGTCACGAATGTTTTAACATAATGTTCATTCACAATAAGTGGTCTGTCATTTATTACATCAGATGAAATAAAAACAGAGTTACACACAAAAAGCAGGTGCGATGTCCGCCATCTGTGTAAACAAAATGGAAATAACCTGAGTGATTTTGCTTTATTGTACGACACACTTCAAGCAAATGACCATCAATTTCCTCTCAACACCCCCCCATATAAAATGTACACAAAGGGCCACAATTACACAAATGGGAACGGGAATGACACGGAACAGAAAATAATGATCAGCATATGGAGCAATCATGCAAATGGAATCTGCTAATATGGAATCGGCCTCACAAGCGATGTCCTTTCCATGTGCGCATTTAATGATCCTTTCTGACCCTGTTGTGCATTCGTTCTATCCACTCTTCATTCTTTATTTCTTTATTTCCGTAATTCAACTGAATTTGTGGGGACACGGTGGTTTAGTGGTTAGCACGTTCGCCTCACACCGCCAGGGTCCTGGGTTCGATTCCCGTCTCGGCCATGTGTGTGTGGAGTTTGCATGTTCTCCCCGTGCCTCAGGGGGGGCTTTCTCCGGGTTCCTCCCCGGTCCAAAAACATGCACAGTAGGTTGATTGGCACCTTGGAAAATTGTCCCTAGTGTATGATTGTGTGTGTGAATGTGTGTGTGTGCCCTGCGATGGGTTGGCATTCCATCCAGGGTGTATCCTGCCTTAATGCCCATAGACGCCTGAGATAGGCACAGACTCACCGTGAATGAACGAACTCAATTTGTGAAACTCGTTTGTATTAAATAAATTCAATGCACACAGACTGAAGTAGTTTAATTCTTTGGTTCTATTAATTGTGATGATTTTGGCTCACGTTGAACAAAAATCCACCAATTCAGCTCAACAAATCAGAACATGGTGACGTGCCAATCAGGCCTGTGGTGATTCATTAATTTGTTTATTTTCATATCCCTTTCTTTTGTTCAGTGAATACTGTGTGATGGAACTTAAGGTTGGTGGTTCCCGAAATGATTACATTTGACCGCGACTGGCCAGATGTCATTTTAAAAGGTTGATTTCTAAGACACATTGGAACATTGGGAAACGTGCCACGGTTCCTGGAAGGCGCTTTGCTTTGGGATTGTGGAAAGCTGTTGACCGATCACAACTGTTCACTTTGACATGATTAGACTGACGTCATGGCTGGACAGGCGCTTAATCTAAGGCACCTCCTACAAGGACGAGCGAGGTGATGACACCAGAAAAAGTGTGCTTGGCCACATCAATGTTTAAAGCATGAAGAGATATAAAAGTACGTACAGGAAGTCGACGCGAACAGAGCCTCGAGTAAGAACGTTCATTTCTCATTTTAAAACATGGACTGAAGAACTGTTGAGTAAATAAACAGACCGCAAAAAAAGCACACAAGCAGATAATGTGATATAAATTGGAGAAATACCAATTTTAGTGCCAAACACAGAGTTCAGGCATCATGTATACATTCTTCAGAGGCCATCAACCAAACCTCAAATTTTATCCTCCAGCATTTTTTGACAGTTCCACCTTTCAGGTCTTAGGAATAGAACACCCCAGGGTGCGCAGTTACAGGACAATAATTTGTTATTAAAGCTAACACTTATAACCATATCAAATTAGTTATAGTTTTATAACCAGTATATCATCAGCACAATCAGTATATATATATATATATATATATATATATATATATATATATATATATATATATATATATATATATATATATATATAGCTCTTCCAACATATAGGGTTTCATTGAGGTTTCTATACAAGTACATTTTTTAAAAATGTTATTCCTCCCATACCATGAGGTGCTTTGGGCGGCAAGGACCTTACGCAGTTTTACGCAGACCTTTACGCAGTCGGGTTGCTAGCCCAATACCCATTCCTTCTTTTACAACCTCATCGTACCCCATCCCCTATAACATAATACATACATACATATATATATATATATATATATACACACACACACACACACACACACACACACACACACACACACACACACACACACACACACATATATGTATATGTTTTATGTATGTATAGAAGATAACTTTTCCCATGTTGACGCTGTTTTAAAACAAACATTATGAAAGTTAGGCCGGAAATGAAACAAGTTCCACACAAACTGGCTCTCATCCTGGCTCCTCTTAATGACCACATAAACGGGAAGGAAAACCTGAGAGTAAGCGGATCTCAAGGGGTGAAACCAGGCTAAACCGACCGGCACTGTGTAATCCGCCTCAACGGC
>JACRUU010000029.1:8379873-8409873 GCA_030449085.1 Kryptopterus vitreolus | reverse complement strand
TACGAGTGCTATTGAATTAATAAGTTGTGCCAAAAATGAATAAAAATGAAATGTTTTCCAGGAAAGATGGGAAGCCGTTAACAAGGGAGCAACACACACTGATTCAACTGCAGAGGATTCTCATGTAGACAATTTGGCAGTAGATATGTTGCCTGAAAGGAACTGTTCATATATTCAGTATTTTATTACTATTTTTAATTCTTTATTTAATAAAGAAATTTGGATTTTCAGAAGGGAAAGATCCTGTCATTAACTCAAACGTAAACATGTTTGAAACGACCCAAGTTGAAGTAAATGATGGTCCCCAGATGAAAGCAGTAACTCTTGTGACCATTGAAATAAAAGCTTATCTTTCAGTCTAAATTTAAACCAGGATAAAATGTCAAATTGGAGAGAAGGAATTAAGACTCACCGGCCACTGTGTGATGTCATCAGGCCAGACATGCGGCTCTGCCGAGGCAGGCTCCTGACACATCCTAATCCCAGCGAGCATTTCACATACCAGACAGAGAAAACAAACAAGGAGTGAATATTTACAGTTAAATCATTGGAAGAAGTCGAGTTGAAAGCAAAGAGCTCGGACAAACCCCGCCCACCCCCACCCTTCATGTTGGATGCACTGGAATTCCAAGTACATTCCAGGCCTTCTTGTCTATCTTCCATTAACGCTTATGGTAACATCTCCACACCTGAAATTTCAGTGGAAATCCATACCAAAAATAACTGTATTCATATAATTTTAAAAGATAACTTTTACAATAATATTTCCTGCAAAGAGAATGCACATATTAAAAGAGATGTACAAATATCCATCCCTCCTATCTAGAACAGGGAGTCACCAACATGGGCACCAGGTCGCCCCCAAAGGACCACATGAGCCACCCGCAGGCCTGTTCTAAAAATAGTACATCTCATCAATGAGGTGCCTCTATAATTGAATTTTATTTAGTTAAAGAATAAAAAATCAGTTTATTATACATGAAGTTTTATGTAAACTCTAACTTGTTCCTATTCTCCAGTACTGTGTGATTGACAAAACTCGGGCGCTTGTAGAGAGTAAGCTAACGGGCGCAGCCAAGATGGGGATCAGAATGCGGGATAAAAAAGAAAGAAATGCTGCAGATTTGTTCATGAGTTCAAAATATGTGAGGATTTCTTGAAAAAATGACATTCGATTTTTCTTAAACATTACCTAATTGATATCTTTTACAAACATGATGTTGCAACATAACTTGTGTTTTTTTTTTTAACAGGTTTGTCAGTGGCGAGTGAAAATGGGGATTGTTTTTCCTATGAAATGTTGTAGAAGTGATCAACTGAAGTGTTACAATTGCTGAGATCATTCAAAATAAAGTGTTGAATATTAATAGCTGTTTCCCACCTTGTTAAGTCATCGTTGATCGTTATTGTGAGAAATCATTGATGTGATCAGTGTCTAAATGAGTATCAATAATCATTAATAATTCTACATGACTATAGGCAAACTGAGCAAATTTGTTATTTTAGATGAGTGTGTAAAACTGGTAGACCCTTAACCTGACTCAGTACTTATGAAGTAGCTCTCCGTTTCAAAAAAGACCCTGATCTAGTAGTTTTACTCGCTCCAAATCCAACACATTTCTAGTAAGAACTACCCATAAATCCTAGACGTGAAACTACGCAAGAGTTGATTTTGCAGAAGCCAAACACTACCTGGGGTCCTGATGGCACACGGCCCCCGAGGAACGAATAATATCGATGTTCTTTTTGTTCCATTTAATAAAGGTGGCCAGCGTCTCCTGCGATAAACAAGATTACAAAAAGAGGTGCATTTCATCATTGATTGGTCTTTTACCTACAATTCTTGCCTGTTTTTTACTTTGAGTGAAAAGTGTTTTTTCACTCAAAGTAATTTATAAAGTAAAGGGGAATAAAATGCAACACACACACACAGCATCCCTTAGTCTGCTTAAACATGCTGTGTTCATGTTGGCAAAAATAAGTGGGATTCCTTTTGCTGTACAGTGAAGACATACATCATTTATAATTGCATGACAATGCCTGATTTGTACATTTAGAACAATTAATGTTTTATACAATAAAAATGTGCTGTTTCATACATTTATACAAAAAAATTTATTAAAAAAAAATCAAAAAACAAAAAAAAGTGTCAAGAACAGAGATCCATAATCACTGGGATGTAACCCAGTACAAGAACCGAATCAAGATTTTTTAATACCCAGATGCGGCGTAACTGCTGTTCTTGTTACATCCTCATGGTGGCAGCAAATATCTACATGGCCAATAGGGATTTGGGGAAATGAAATATTTGTAGATCGTTGTCAGTAACAGCCTCATGCATTAGAAAATACACACTACTAACGATACTAAAACTGCTGGATACCATCACCCGAACTAATATCAAATAACAATGTGTTAACTCTATTGCAGATATCATATGATATATTTTGAGGGTGTGTGTACCGAGCAGTCGCTCCGGAGAGTCTGGACGCATCCTGAATTATCGTTCTGCACGCAGCAGCCGGATTCTTTTTCCTCGTTTTTGTCTCGTTGCATGCGCTGGGTTATCTTTACGTCTTGTCTAATACAGGGGGAAAACTTCGCTCCCAGGTGGATCAGGTCTACCTGCAAGACACGTGTATTCATTCATCAAGACACTGGCAGCATATGATCGATTATTTTACTTTGTTTGTATTGACTTAAAAAAAAAAACTTTAAATCTTTAGCTCGACAAACAAAAGGGACAAAAAGGACAATGCTGAGTTTATGACATTTATTACATTGTGTAAGACGTTAATAAAAACCCTACCTGAAAAGGTCCTTCGAGGCAAGTAGAATAAAAATGTTTGTCACATTCAGTGCAGAATATAACTGGTCGCCTATCTATAAATGTATTAAGTCTTATTCTGAACCTTTTTCATACTTGCACTGCATTTCATTTTGCAGTAAGGTAAAACATGTCATCTTTCGGGTTTAATGGCCCCCAGAAAGTGCAAAAAAAATCGAATTAAACACAACTATTAATAAAAGCACATAAATAAGACAATCCTAAAGAAACAACTCTATTTTCTCTCAAATGCTACAACTCATCAGAACACCATTCCAATACCTGGAAGCTACTGCAAGCCTTTTACACAATACTACCTCTAATGTAGATTAATACCAAAGTTTGCATTTTTGATCCATGTGATGAAAGAATTAAAAAAGGAAACAACGGAAGCACTCACGGATCCTGGGCCGATCCAGAAATTCTCCTGCTGAACATATTTCACACTCTCATACACCCCTTTATTCCTTAAGACCTGCAAAAAACACACACACACAAAAAAAAAGCAGTGACTCAATAGAAGCAAAGCAAAATAAGACTACTGGTCTGTACATCTCCTCCCACATACCTCACTGATACATGCATTATTTAATGACAGCACTGAATGATGTCATCTGATTTTAAAATTAAATGAGTTTGATATGATGATGTGATACCAACTGACTCATGTAAAATCCCTCTGAGTGAATCAATGCTGTAATGTGGGTTAAGATCTCAAATGGAAGAAGGTCGCGTATCTTACTAGTTGAGTGATGGAATGCTGGGCGAAGCCGACCGGAGCAAAACCGTATGTACAGCAGGCCAGCACAGTGATGACGATGTGCACAAAGGTGATCCAGTATGTAAAATACGGTCTGAAAATAGATGATCTCATATAAATAAATAAAATGTGAGAGACATATGGAGAGATATATATATAAAATATATACACACACAAACACACACACACACACACACACACACACATATATATACAAACCGGATTCCAAAAAAGTTGGGACACCAAATCATGAATAAAAACTGAATGCAATGATGTGTAGGTGCCAACTTCTAATATTTTATTCAGAATAGAACATAACACACGAAACAAAAGTTTAAACTGAGAAAATGTACCATTTTAAGGGAAAAATATGTTGATTCAAAATTTCATGGTGTCAACAAATCCCAAAAAAGTTGGGACAAGGACATTTTCACCACTGTGTGGCATCTCCCCTTCTTTTTACAACACTCAACAGACGTCTGGGGACAGAGGAGACCAGTTTCTCCAGTTTAGAAATAGGAATGCTCTCCCATTCTTGTCTAATACAGGCCTCTAACTGTTCAATCGTCTTGGGCCTTCTTTGTCGCACCTTCCTCTTTATGATGCGCCAAATGTTCTCTATAGGTGAAAGATCTGGACTGCAGACTGGCCATTTCAGTACCCGGATCCTTCTCCTACGCAGCCATGATGCTGTGATTGATGCAGAATGTGGTCTGGCATTATCTTGTTGGAAAATGCAGGGTCTT
This sequence comes from Kryptopterus vitreolus, assembly GCA_030449085.1. NCBI lineage: Eukaryota > Metazoa > Chordata > Actinopteri > Siluriformes > Siluridae > Kryptopterus > Kryptopterus vitreolus. The sequence continues at coordinate 8,405,540 of JACRUU010000029.1, read as the reverse complement.
CCCTGAAAAAGATGACGTCTGGATGGGAGCATATGTTGTTCTAGAACCTGAATATATTTTTCTGCATTGATGGTGCCTTTCCAGACATGCAAGCTGCCCATGCCACACGCACTCATGCAACCCCATACCATCTGAGATGCAGGCTTCTGAACCGAGCGTTGATAACAACTTGGGTTGTCCTTGTCCTCTTTGGTCCGGATGACATGGCGTCCCAGATTTCCAAAAAGAACTTCGAATCGTGACTCGTCTGACCACAGAACAGTCTTCCATTTCGCCACACTCCATTTTAAATGATCCCTGGCCCAGTGTAAACGCCTGAGCTTGTGGATCTTGCTTAGAAATGGCTTCTTCTTTGCACTGTAGAGTTTCAGCTGGCAACGGCGGATGGCACGGTGGATTGTGTTCACTGACAATGGTTTCTGGAAGTATTCCTGAGCCCATTCTGTGATTTCCTTTACAGTAGCATTCCTGTTTGTGGTGCAGTGTCGTTTAAGGGCCCGGAGATCACGGGCATCCAGTATGGTTTTACGGCCTTGACCCTTTCTCACAGAGATTGTTCCAGATTCTCTGAATCTTTGGATGATGTTATGCACAGTTGATGATGATAGATGCAAAGTCTTTGCAATTTTTCGCTGGGTAACACCTTTCTGATATTGCTCCACTATCTTTCTGCGCAACATTGTGGGAATTGGTGATCCTCTACCCATCTTGGCTTCTGAGAGACACTGCCACTCTGAGAAGCTCTTTTTATACCCAATCATGTTGCCAATTGACCTAATTTGTGTTCATTGGTCTTACAGCTCCTCGTTATGCTTAAATTTACTTTTTCCAGCCTCTTACTGCTACTTGTCCCAACTTTTTTGGGATTTGTTGACACCATGAAATTCTGAATCAACATATTTTTCCCTTTAAAATGGTACATTTTCTCAGTTTAAACTTTTGTTTCGTGTGTTATGTTCTATTCTGAATAAAATATTAGAAGTTGGCACCTACACATCATTGCATTCAGTTTTTATTCACGATTTGTATATTCACTTTTTTGGAATTTGTGTAACACACCACACATATATGTATATATGATATATATATACATATACTATATATATATATACACACACACACACACACATATACACACACACGCACATTCAATACAAGTCCATCTTCAATATAACACACACTTTTTTTTTACAGGTCAACTTATCATCAGGTACTTCTCTGAGTCGGAATAGATCATCAATACGCCACATCTGGTGTTTTGTGTAGTGCCTGTGCAATCACCTGTGACTGTGAAAGTCATCCAGCTGTTTTTGCACTTGGCTGCTCAGGCTGCGCCGGTACTGACGGTCCAGCCAGTTTCCCACCACGCCCAAGCCGTACTGACGCTTGTGCTTATCAAACGCAAAGTGCTTCACCCTGGATGCGATGCGGCCTCCACGCCGGAGGGCGGGGCTTACCACTGCAGTTGGAGCTCGGGTGATATCCTTACTGAATACACATATGGCAGCGGAATAAAATGTCTTGGTACACAAATACAGTAAAGAGAGAAAGATGCTCGAGTGCTTGCTGAACACATTGGGCTCTGAATCGTGCTGGATTTCAGACTTTTTTGGGAACTTACAAGCTGGGGATTCGCCCTGCTTCGTCTGCAAAACTATCCACAGCCAATGAAGCAGAGAGGGGCGGGGACTCGAACACATCATCCGCCATGGAGTAAAAGTCCTCGTGAGCGTCCATCTGCAACACACACACAATAATAGGAAAACTCTTTCCAGCAAGTCTCCCACACACTCTACCATCAAACCAATCAACAAAAAACAGTTGTTTCTAATCTGCATGTGGGCTAACAGTGTCTTGTTCAATTATATAGTATTTCATGAAAACACAACAACGGACAGAGTGGCTACCAAGAAGTACCAGGACAGCAGACTCTTGCCTTGCTAAAGAAGACTGAGTCGGAGGTGTCTGCTGTGTCCACTGTGTCCTCATCCATCCAGCTATGCCGAACAAAACTCCTCCGGGGGAAACTGCGAGGCACCGAGGTGCCGTGCAGGCCAGGCCGACCCTGTACACACGTGTACACACACACACATTAATTTCACTGATAAATATCCCCCTTATCTTAAAAAAAACATGGTATTCAACAAAACAGTAGATTGTATTAAGAGTCCACACATGATGATAATAAATATAGGTCCGAACAATTCCTATTATATACAAATGGAACTTCTCAGAATTAATATTGCATTAAGATATACGAAATGAAGACACACCCTTAGTAGGTTAGAGGCTGCGCGTATGCTCATGCGGGCCACAGACTCCCTCTTCCTACGTGGGACCCGAGAGTGCATAGAGCGCTGGCTGGTGAAGGAGCACAGAGATGAGACGCCTGGGGTCTGAGGAGGAGGAGCAGCGTGAGCTACGTGTGGCGTCCTTGGCCGGTCCACCTCATCGTAACGAAATGGACGTCCACGGGCCAGAGGGTCGACAATCTAAAACAAAATAAAGACCAACATAAGAGAAAGGAGAGAGAGAGAAAAGAAAAGCTTTTCTGTATACAAACTCTAAAGTAATTATTTTCAGCATGACTCTTTAGTACCTTTGGCATCTTGTGAGTAGCAGGTGAGTCCAGGCTGTGGTCGATGCTTAACGCTTCCTGCGTGTCTCGGTACTGAGGTTTGAGGCGGCCATAACGAAGGCTACAGTGGCGTAGACTCTTCCTCTGCCATACCTGCTGCTGAGTCTCACAGTCCGTCCCGACTCCGAACCACTGTGCTGTACTTCTGTGGGAAGAGTTTTCGTATTATTGTGAGCAGTGGTAATAAGACTAGTGGTTATGGCACTGGACTTTGGACCCAAAGGTCGCGAGTTCAAATCCCAGTTACACCAAGCTGTCACTTCTCGAACCCTGAGCAAGGCCCTTAACCGCATAGCTGCCAAGTTTAATAAATGAGATAAACATAAGTCACTCTGTATAAGGGCGTCTGCCAAATGCCGTACATGTAAATAATATCTAATTGTGCTGTCAAAGTTAATGGGTTATTAGTAAGTTAATGTAAATTCCCTTTAACGGCACTAATTTAATTATTGGTCAACAAAGAACAAACAAATTCATAAAGACACTTCAGCCCTGGCCTTCGAAGATCATTTCAGCATTGACCTTTCCTCAGTCACGCTCACCACTTGTAATGTTAGGATGGAATATAAAAGCGGAGATGGATGCATTTTATTAACAAAAAACACCGAGGATTGTGCATCCCCTCACGCTTCCTAAATTCCCCCCAATTGCGCCTACTAGCTGCCCATTCACAATAGGTATGAGCTCCTCATTATATTATTGCATGGAACCTTACAGAATTACAGAAGCGCACTGCATTCACAAAAGGGAAATGTGCTTCCTTAATTCCATAAGGTTCCATACGGTAACCCAAACGTGTTACCAGTTTATATGGAAAGCAACCGGAAAATAATTCTTAAAGGAGCCACGTACCATATTTTACATCTGTTACAGTTAGTCAGAATATTAGAAACATGAAAAGTAGTCATTTATGGTATGCTGAAAATGTGCGATTAATGATGAGTTAACTCATGGCAATCGTGTGCAATTAATCCTGATTAAATATTTTAATCTAATCTATTGACATACATACATACATATATACATATACACACACACACACACACACACACACACACATATATATATAAACGATGATGTACTAAACTCACAAATGATCCCAATACCCCCAATTAGTGTTAAAACATTAAAATGACTTGGTACGTGTGCGTGTGGGGAGGGGGAGGTTTACTTGCGAATGCTCTGAGACAGAGATGTCTGTCTGCGGAACGCCGCTCTCCTCTCGTTCGCCCCGCTGTCCGACAGCGCCTCGTTTGACTGCTGCATGCTGACGCTTTTCTTTGTTGACTGTCTTGGACGCTGGCGAGAAAATACACACAAACTGGCACAGTTATGGGATAAACCAAATCATTGTTAAAAAAAGAAATGGCACCAATAAAACATACAGAATGAAAAACAAAAATGACACATCAATGCAATTTTAAGTAACAGTATTGACTTGAGTTCACTTTTTAAAGATGGTGGTTATATCTGTGGAAACGAGCAACACAAAAAATCTCTACCAGACAAGCAGCACCAAAACTCATGGATAGATTGTGTTCCAGGCTGAACCTGCACTCTTTCACCTTCACTTTATAATGTACATATGACATTGTTAATGGTGTTAACGGTATTGTTGCAAACAACTTGTGGAAAGTTATTGTTGCTATTTGTATTTCCCATTGATGGAACTTTTACTTCAAGTCACATTCATTCATTCATCTTCTACCGCTATATCTGATCTTCCATCGGGTGACGGGGAGTCTGTGCCTATCTCAGGCGTCTATGGGCATTAAGGCAGGATACACCCTGGATGGAATGCCAACCCATCGCAGTGCACACACACATTCACACACACATTCATGCACTAGGGACAATTTTCCAAGGTGCCAATCAACCTACCGTGCATGTTTTTGGACTGGGGGGAAACCAGAGAACCCGGAGAAAAAACGGGGAGAACATGCAAACTCCACACACACATGGCCGAGACAGGAATCGAACCCGGACCCTGGCGGTGTGAGGCGAACGTGCTAACCCACTAAACCACCGTGCCCCTACTTCAAGTCGATTCAAGTCACATTATTGCCATATCACCACAAGGATGAGTGAAATTCTTGTGAGCTTGCCCCAAGCAAGGCAGGGACAATTTACACACATACACATACATACAACATGCAACATATACATGCATACCCACATGTATAAGATATTTTACAAAATATTGTGCAGGCAGATTGAGAGCAGTACATAGTGCAGGAGATTGTAGTGCAAAAAGAAAGATATGGTAAACATTATACATGTACTATTTGTACAATGTGAATGTGCTGTGTGCAGTGACGATATGGATGTGATATACATAGGGACATGGAGGTGTACTGGATGTATATAGTGTAACAGATACTTGAGGAAAAAGTACAAAAGTATTTGTATCAAATGTACGCAAGTATCCACAATACTGATTTATTATGGCTATAATTCATTTTTGTCACCGGACACTTGTTTAATCAACTCTGTTACTCTTAGCACACCAAACACTGATTGTTATCTATGAAACTGATCACGAGCCCAAAATGGTCTTTTCATCTACTTAAATCTACTAAAATCATATTTTTTGATAGATTTTTTCAAAATAGATTTTTTTTTAATCGTTTTCTTTTTTATTTGTGGTTAGTTGAATTTCTTTCATCATTAATTCCTCTCAAAACGTTCTGCTTGCTGTTTAACCGACGCTCAATTGTATGCTAAGTAGATCCCACCAATCAAAATGACCCGCCCTTAATGGCGTTGTTCTGTGTGCCTAATTCTCACATAAATAAAAAGGAACGACTGATTTCACAAAATGCCGTTGAGTAAAAAGTACCGAAGTAAAAGTCTGCCCCAAATGGAACTACTTAAGTAATGAACATGGACGTGAAAAAGTTACTACAGTACAGTAACGAATTAAATTTACAGTGTTACTGTCCAACGTTGATTTTAACATTTAACTGGGGCACATAAAACACCGTGATGAATCAGTAAAGGAATTCGTAGTCTATTACGTAGCGCCGTGTCAGCTGTTCCCACAAGGATTTGAACCGAGGTGTGCACATGACACTATGTGACTGACCGCAGACAGAAAAAATAAACTCAACCCTCACAGATCCATCCATTTTCCATCCATCATGTTGGCAGGTAGGACTAACAGCTTGTGCTTGCGTCTGGCTGCCAGCATGTGTCTGTGCATATCTGTGGTTTTGTAAGTCACTTCGGGTGAAGGTGATCTGAGGACATTTTTATCCCTGAGAAATGTTTAAAAACGCACCTCCCGGCGATTACTTTTCCATTAGTGGTATGAATTGCATCCTGATTGTATGTTTGAAGCACATAATAAAATCACTGTTTGGTCTAATCTTTGGTTTTTAATTCACATCAAGTGATTTTGTTTGTTTTGGGTGTAATCTGGTTTCTGTTTATTATCGCCTCTTTTGTGTTAGCCCTTATTTAGGCAGCCTATTTATAACCCTGTGTCGGCATTTTGTTCGTTAAGGCTCGACATTCATTTCCCATCCAGAGATGGGGAAAAGTACGCATATCATTTACTTAAGTCTAGATACTCATGTTTTAAAAGGTTGAAGTACACTTGACTATATTTTTCTACTCGAGTTAAAATCAAGACGTTTGGCCTCGGACCAAAAAAAAAAAAAAAAAAAAAAAAGGAGCCATCACTACGACCGGTTTTAATGCCACTCTGGTAATTGGGCCTCACATCATATTAATCCAAAACCAATTTCGAATGCTTTTACGTTGAATGTGTCCAGGCTGAACAACCACTGTATAGAACACACACAGAGAAAATATGATGATCATGTGATCAGGAACGTCTCTGTTCTATGTTCAGGAAGTCATGATTACATCACCGACACCCTCTGTCTCATCTACATTAGCCAAACTGCTTGTTATGCCTTCCTTGTTTTTAGCTTCATAAGCTAGACTACATCTGTGGTGTGATGCCCAGAAAACGATGGGCTGAAAACGGTGCACAGTGAGAAGAAAAATGTTCCACCAAATAGATTTGAAATCACAGATCCTTAAATGCAATGAGGGATTAACAGAAAAGTACTGATAGCAAAAATATATACTTTATTACAGTAACAAAGCATTTGTACTTCATTACTTTCTGCGATTGGTTCAAACGCTTCCAACTGATTCCTACACACACTTTCACAGGATTTCTTAAACAATATCACACAATACAATCAAGCGATTCAACCTGCATCTTCAACGGTTTATACCTGTGCGTCCGTGCCAGTTCTCTCTTGATCTTCGCTAGGTGGAATTGCGATAACCAGGCTGGGTGGCTTCTTGTTCTTCAACCTACTGTCCGATTGGCCATTGTTACTGATTGACTCCTCCCCATCCTGCGATGCCATCTTGGTTCCTTCTTCTTTCTCTGAATGAAAAGGTCAAAACAGAGAAGGGCATATTCATTGCACCAATTTGTCAAACGGGAAATTCTTAACAAAGCCCCATAGCCGTGCTTTAATCTATTATTGCCATATAAAACGGGAAAATTTAACGTGATACCCATTCAGGGGGGAAAAAAGAGGGGTAACACAGGTCAACACAAAGGAAGTGTGCAACAATAGAGGAAATGAAAGGTTCTTCACATGATACACAACAGAATTCCAGAGGGATCTCAAAAAGAAAAAAAAAAAGAAAGAATAGACCACGCAAAGTTCAGTTTAAAGATTTCTTTTTTAGCTTTTGAAGATTCAAAACTTCTTTAACAGTGTCGTGTTTGCAAATAATACATTTTTCACACTGCGTGTGCTCCTTTAGTCATGATTGGAATGATGACAATAAGAATTATAGCCTGCAGGTCACATTAGAAACATGTTTGAATTCAATTCAGTTATATTTGTAAAGAATATAAAGACATAGATTAGCAAGTTTGCTAGATTTGAAAGTTTTGCTAGAGACACGCGCGCACATATATACATATATATTTAAAGTAGTGAGTGTATAGCTGTATAACAGTGTCAATTTACTGTTCCATCAAAATAATTCAACACAGCAATTCATGTTTAAACCGCTGGCCACAAAAGTAGGTACAAGGTCTCAGGTGTGAATGGTAGGTTAAATTTGGTGTTCTCGCTCTCAACCTCTCATACTGGTCACTGGAAGTTCACCATTACACCTCATGGCAAAGATCTCTCTGAGAAAAGTTATTTTTGCTCAACATAAAGATGGCGTAGATGATCAGAAGATTTCTAAGGCCCTGAAACTGAGTTGCAGCACGTTAGCCAACACCATGCAACATTTTAACAAATGGGTCTCAAACTCAGTTACTGGAGGGCGGCAGCCTTGCAGTGTTTTGTTTCAAACCAGCTCCAACAATGTAGTTTTCAAATAAGCCTTTATAGACTTGATAAGTTGAGATCAGGTGCTTTTTTAATTGTGGTTGATGCTAAACTCTGTAGGGCTGCAGTGTTTGACAACCCTGAGTTTTGAGGTTCCACTTAGAACAGGCCTCGCCACGGTCAACCAAAGGAAGTCGAGTGCACATGCTCATAGTCATATCCAGAGGTTGTGTTTGGAAAATAGATATATGAATGCTGGCAAGACTGCTTCAAAACAAACAAACAAACAAAAAAAAAACAGAAGCTGGGGTCAGAACGCAGGGTCAGCCATGGTCAGCCTTGCTCAAGGATCCAAGAGTGGCAGCTTGGTGACACTGGAGCTTGAACCCTTGACCATTCTAGTCAGTAGCGCTGTGTCTTAAACCACTGAGCTTCCCCGTCCCCCGTGGTGAAGTGAATAAAACTGATTATTTCCTCAGCATGGCATCTGTTAGTGGTTGTGAGATATTACATTCCAAATGAATATTATGTCCTCACAGTTAATGTGTCAGAAGCAGGAAAAATGTGCAAGATTTGAGTGCGTCTGACAAGGACAAAATTGTGTCAACTACACAACTGGGCCAGAGCATCCTCAAAACTGAAGCTCTTGTGGCGTGATCCTGGCATGCAGTGGTCAGTATCTATTAATAAGGGGTCCAAGCAAAGAACATTAATGCACGTGGGGAATAGAGACAGGCCCGTGTGGTCTGACCCAACATATGAGCTACTGTAGCCAACATGCTAAAAAAATTAATGCTGTTAATGCTCGACAAATCAGGAGTGCTTTAGCAGCAAAAGGGAGACCAGCACAATATTAGACAGGTGGTCATAATGTTATGCCTGGTCAGCGTATTCTTACCTTGCCACAGTTTATGTATCTGCTTTATCAGTTTGGTAAAATGATGGAGAAAAAGTCATCCTTCCAGATACATAAAAGAAATTTGAGCTTTTCTCAAAAGTTTTACCTAGTGTGAATTGACCTACTTTATTAGTCTTCATTTCAAAGTTGGTTATTTTAAGTAAGGAAAAAAATAAACCTATGCTCAATCACGCACAATAGTGCTAGAATTTAAGGAAAAAGGACAAATTATGCTACCACATGCAAAACAATCCTATATGACTGTGGAAACAGTGTGGGGAAGGACCCCGTATGGAGAATTTAGACATTTATAAGTGTGTTTGTGTGTACCCTACAGAAGCATGGAACGGACTACAAGAGAACCTCAGTTGTACACAATATACCGCACAAATAAGCCTCCCGACTGAGTGTTTAAAAATGTATATATAACCAATTATACAAACTCCCGCAGCTCACGGTGTAAAAAGCTTTAACGGCCGTTCTCTGATTGCAAAAATGCCAAAAGCACTTACCCAAACCCAATTTCCCAAGCGGTGATTCAATAACCGCTTCCTTCACTACCCATAAGGCGCCTACAAAGCTGATTCTTGAAGGCGTACATCAATGTAAGAGCCCGCTCTTCCCGTCTCCAGAACACATACATCGCATCAGCGCCGCTCATGAAAACCGAAAGCCAGAGATCGATAGCAAGCCCTCAGTGCTGTCCCTCAGAGACACATCAACATCAGCAGCTTTGTTGTAACCCAACACGAGGACGCTCAATGTCAAACTGTTCGCTATTACAGCATGGCTAGGGTCAGTAATGAGAGACTGTCTGCACTGTGTTTTCCAGGCTAGAAGTTGCATCAGAGTAGAAAATAAATAGATGTTGCTGCGCAGCGGCAGAGGAGACTTTGTGCATGTGGGAAAATCTCCATGTATAGAAGCAGGCATGAGTGCAGGCAGGCATACATACATATACACACACGTACTAGGGTCGTCAATCGATTAAAACACTTAATCGCGATTAATCGCACATTACTCATGTTTGTGTACCATAAATTAATACTTTTCATATTCTCTCTCAAATCTCTCTCAAAATCTCTCCTTTTAATAAAATCATTGATTATTTAATATTTATTACTGGTTTTCACCTGTTGAGTTGATTAAAACAGCTGTTCCCAATGAATCTGGATAATTGGGATGCTTTACAACAGCCAGGGCTTTTTAGAATGGAATAGAACTTCAGACTCAGTTTGCAAAGGGTATGAATAATTTTGGAAATGCCACTTGTTCAAATGTAAATAAAAGATGAGTCATATTTTTTCAGCTCAGTGGTCTAAGATGTCGGGCTATTGCTCGGAAGGTTGGGCGGTTCAAGCCCCCCTGTATCGCCAAGCTGCCACCCTTGGATCCTTGAAGTAAGGCCCTTCACCCTCTGTGCTCCAGAGGTGCTCCCTGCGAATTTCACTATGCTTTAATGTATATGTGACAATTAAAGGCTATTCCATTCTACTGAATGTGCGGAAGAGTATGATTGGGTAATAATAAGTGCTCGGTGCGCTAATAATACAAAATTAAATAAAATTGAGCAGGTATGCAGGACTCTAGACCACAAACGTGTAAGTGGGCCTGACTGTAAAAAAGTAATCTGGCTCAGAAACTTTTTTTTGTGGTTATTCACAGGGAAGCGGCATGTAGTGATGCAAAGCAGAGAAGGTGTGAGATATAGATGCTATGAGTAAATATGGATTAATCATTATTTGGATAAATGATCTTTAAAAAAAAAAAAACCCTACTGTCAGCAAAAACACAGTGCATGTGCTTTCAATAACAGAATTACACCGGGTGCTGTGGGTGGTGTTATCGTAAACCACCCCATTCCTGAACACATGACAGACATGGAAATCATTTTTTTGTATAAACAGTCCATTGGGTAAATGGGTGCGACTGATAGTGGCTCATGCAGCATCGCACTTATTAGGGAAATACATGCAAACGTGAAATGATTACAAAAGTGTCAGAGCAGTACAGCACGAGTTCCCACACACAACGGGTGCGTCACAAAGACTGTCTGTCGCCCGCTGACTCCGAACGCATCAAGCTGTTAACTCTAGAGATGTTCTTCAGAACCTGTTTCTAAGCAGGGACAGAAAGAAAACTAAAAGGAAATTCTGCAATATTTTTGAACAGAATCATAATTATTTGCCATGAAGTGCAAAAATCCAGAATGGCAATAAACGAATTTGGGAATCCTTCAGTCGATTCTATTCTATCCATCCAATCTCAATCCTTACCCACAATCCTTCTCAATCCCACCCCTTGCTAAAATACATAACTCTATCCAATTCCCCATAACCCTTATTAATCTCATCCCTTCCTATTGTACCCAATGATATCCAATCCTCCATAATACTTTTTAATCTCATTCCTATCTATTATACCAATGATGGACAGGGACAATAGATAGAGATTAGATTACTACAGGTTACCTATTACACAAATGATATCCAATCCCCATAACCCTCGTCAATCCGACCCCTTACTATTGTAACAAATTATAACCAATCCCCATAACCCTCGTCAATCCGACCCCTTACTATTGTAACAAATTATAACCAATCCCCATAACCCTCGTCAATCCGACCTCTTACTATTGTACCCAATCTTATCCAATCCCCCAAAACCCTTCTCAATCTCACACCTTCCTATTGTACCCAATGATACACAAACCAATCCAACCCCCATAACCCCTCAATCCCACCCCTTACTACTGTACCAAACCAATCTAACCCCCATAACCCTTCTAAATTTAAAACCTTCCTATTCTGCCTATTGATATCCAATCCCCCATAACCCTCATCAATCCCAGTACCCTATCTATAATGCCCTTCTTATCCCAACCCAATCCCTAATCAATCCTGCACAATTCAATTCCATCAAAGTCACATCATAATATACAATCTCATTTTCTAACAAAAGATATACCTTATTTAAACCCAGGTGCTAGATCCAGAACCAGGCATTCAGAAACAACAACAAAACCCAATGACAAACAAATGAAAAACCCTTGAGAGAAACCAATGAGAAAGCAGGCTCAATGAAAGACTAAATGTATGCTACACACGACAGGGGCTATGAATGGTACAAAAAATATATTATATTCATATAAATATAAATTAGTTAGTAATAGAATAAATTCATATACTAAAAGTAACTACAAACCCACAATGAGTTCATTAATGCAAGTAAATTTAAACATCGCCACTAACTATTACACTGTCATTTATTCGGTTTTAGAACATGATGCTATTTGAGGTTATTCACATAGAACTTAAACATTTCTACACTTGGAGTCTTTCTCTTGCTATTTTTTGTGGGTGTTTAAGGAAAGGTGTCCTTTCAAAGTGGTTTAAGTTCAAAGTCTGAGAACCACTGGCTTTCCAGGAACAACGTATATAATTTGGTGAATAGGTAAACATCCAATGAACAAATATTGTTTCTGATTACAACAGATAACATTAGAGACATCTGCCCCAATTCATTCAAGCAGGAAATTCAAGAGTTGGGTTTTGAAATCAAATCAAACATATTCGTAAAGAGTATGACAGTGAAATGCTTGTTATGACAGAAACAATATTAAAAGGGATGGATATGTTTACAGCTGATATTGCTCATGTCTGTGTTAGGAATTTTAATCAAACATAGCATAAGCCTGGGATGAGTGTTGAGTAAACAAAAGGTGTTAATGAGCAGCACATGAACGTGTACTTATGATGAACAGACATTCCACCTTCCATAAAGAACACATCTGCCTTATATATTACAATTATTGGTAAGCATCACCAGTTCGCCACTAAATTTGGTTATCTGAAGACGTTTTGTTTTGTTTTGCATTGCAAATCGCCTGGACATTTTCTCATCTCTTCTGCCTTACAAAAGGCAGGCAGCAGTAACTACGGTAACACTTAAAGTGAGAAAAATACACCCAAACATGAAATGAAATTCTTTTCAAGTCGTCCTTGCTGGACCAAAAATTGACTTGGCTCAATTTAGATAATGCTCTATATTTGTTTATTTAGATAATGCTCTATATTTGTTTATTTAGATAATGCTCTAGACCGATCGAGGGAAAACTGAAACAAAAGTACAGAACTTCCTCATTGATAAGCACAACACACACACACACACACACACACACACACAATGTACAGTCCACCATTTCTCTCGCTCTCTCTTTACATAGCAACACATTCAAAAGCTGTTAGATTTGTTTCACACTTACTTTTCTCTCACAGAAGGAGCTGCTGTCACGTCTGTTAGTTCTTCATCCTCTCCTGCAGCTCGCCAAGTTACTCTCGCCGATATACAAATTGAGAAAACTAGCATCGCAGGGGAAAAAAAAAAAGCACACAAAGTATTAGTCAAGAGGAGTCACGCAGAGACCTGACGAGAGACGGTGCTCATTTACAGAAGGAACCGACAATTGAGAAAACAGTGAAGCCTTTGTTTGAAAGCCGGTCACCATAATGAAGACAGGCACAAACACTGAATCATATTTATCACACAGTGAATGAGGATTAGTCTCAACCAGTGTTACATTACTGAACCCCAGCGTAAGTGTGATTTAGTTATAGATGGCTTGGCAGTTCGGCTTTGTGAACATCCACGTGCTTTTTGAATATCCTCCACTCTTCTGGGAAGATGATCCACTAGATTTTGGAGTATGCTTTTGGAGATTGGTGCTCTTTCAGCCACAAAGGTATTAGTGAAATCGGGTGAGAGGGGCCTGGGGTGCTGTCAGCGTTCAAATTCATCCCAAAAAAGGTTGAGACTAAAAGCTCTATGGCAGTAGATCACTCCAACCCAACACAGATCAGCCACCTGCCCAATTGTGTTGGTCCCCCTTTTACTGGCAAAACAGTCCTTGTTTGACCTTAACTGGCCAATCTGATACTGATCACTGTAGAATGATAACAACCCCACAAGAACTCAGTTTTGGAGATGCTCTGACCCGGTTATCTAGCCATCACAATTTGCTCAAATCCAAGGCCATTGTCATGGTGGAACAGGTTTCAGTCCCATAGTCCTTGAATAAACTCCAAGGATAACACATCCAAAAGGTATCCTATACAATTTTGAGCCGCCAAATTTGTAGTAACATATGTCTGGAAAAGTCAAGTATCCTAATATCATGTATATCAGATTCACCAAGCTGGAAGATGAATATCCAGGGAGGAAGAGGGGAAAAAAAAAACACATTGAAAATTTCAGTAACTTTCACTTTTTCTTCCTATAGCCACAAAATAAAGCTTTGCACGCACAATTCTGACTGCTTTGGAACACAATTTTTCAGGGACAGCAATATTACACACACACTCGCATACGACAAGGAAATAGTTCTCACGAGACAAGTTATTGATAAAACGAATTGGAATTTACTCATAGCGCTCATAATAGTACAAGGTTGAATCCTTCTGTAGTCTGACATGTTTAGTTCTATCAATATATACCGGATTTGATGACGTTTATACGACAGCCATAACCCACCCCTTATAATTTGCATTCTGTACAGCATTAAAGTCTTGCAAATGGACAAATGCGGTTTACAGGTCGGCATGATCGCATGACCTGGGATAAGACAACAACAAACAGGAACTAACCGGCAAGTTTCAACACATCGCTAACAAAATACAAATGACATCGTCGCAAATGTGTGGGTTCCAGTTTCATTTTGGAGCAAACCTGTTTCCCAGATTCACAAAACTTGGAAGTCGTCCAGAAAACAAATAAGATCTCCGATCTGAGATAACACAAATGCTCGTGTGTGTGTGTGTGTGTGTGTGTGTGTGTGTGTGTGTGTGACTCTGACTCAGCATGACATCAAGTCAGCGCTCCTGAGCTTGAGGTTTCTACGAAGAAAATAAATTTCGACTCTGTGTCTCTGAGAATGAGTCAACTTCTACATGGGAACACAAAAGAGGAAACCGCATACACACACACAGCATGAATCATGTCTCTACTGTACAATAAAAACAACAAAAAAAATGATAATCCACTCAAAATGAAAACTAGCGAGTTTGCCTGTTTGTTTTTCCCCTCGTCTACACCACATTTCCTTAATGTGCTCGTTATGGGAAGAAGTAGCGAGGCAGTGATTTTTCTTTTTGTCACTTCAATATATGAGGAGCCTCACAATATACTATAAGATTTGCTTTTTAACACCCCGGATGTTCTACTAGATGTGTGGAGATTTGTGCTTGTTCAGACACCAGGCTGTTAGTAAAGTCATGTAAGATGAAAAGACCTGGGGTGCAATTCCAGTTCATCCCAAAAGTGTTCAGTAAGGTTGAGATTGGAGCTCTGTAGCAGGACACTCAAGATCTTCCAGACCAATCAGAATAAACGTCATGGAGCTCCAAGATCACATGGCTTATATTGATTTCTGTGGTTTCTCTCTTCATTTCTCATATCATCATCTCTGTGGTTTCTCTCATCATCAGCACTTGTTAGTAGGTGGGATATATTAGCCTGCAGAAGTGAACATTCTGTCTGCAGTGTTAATTTGTTAGAAGCAGGAATAAGGGTTCGACAGAGGGTGATAAGGGCTAAATTGTGATCATTAATGATCCGAAACGATCAAATGATGTTACAGAGTGATGGGTCATATTTTGACAGCATACTTGAGAGGGTCGCTTGATAGCTAGATACTAGCAAGGCCATTGTTAAAGTAACCTGAGAATTGTATGTTCATTCATTCATTCATTTTCTATCGCTTTCCGATCTTCCCTCGGGTCACGGGGAGCCTGTGCCTATCTCAGGCGCCTATGGGCATTAAGGCAGGATACACCCTGGATGGAATGCCAACCCATCGCAGGGCACACACACACATTCACACACTAGGGACATACACTAGGGACAATTTTCCAAGGTGCCAATCAACCTACCGTGCATGTTTTTGGACCGGGGGGAAACCGGAGAACCCGGAGAAAAACCCCCTGAGGCACAGGGAGAACATGCAAACTCCACACACACATGACCGAGACGGGAATCGAACCCGGATCCTGGCGGTGTGAGGCGAACGTGCTAACCACTAAGTCACCGTGCCCCACTAGAATTGTATGTATGTTATGTAAAAGTTATGTAAAAGTGTTTTTTGATACAAGAAAGCACAAAAAAAAGAAAGAAAAACTGGCAAAAAAAAATCATAGGCTACAGGTCATAAATCTTGTAATTACTACTTACTTAGTTAGTTTGTAAAAACAAACACAAATGAGAAAAATCCGCTTCGTAATTAAAAAAGAAGAAAACAAATGAGAATGATAATTAATTTCTTGAAATCTTCAATAATTTATTTGATTTATTTGCACTACTGGTTCATCGTCTCAGCACCCGAACCAAACCAACTCATCCGGGATCCTAGACACAAGCGAGAATGTGCTAGTTAAGAGATTCTGGCATTAATGCAAAGACCTTATATACATCTGAAACTAAAAATCCATAACTAAATGTCATTTTTCACCTTTTAAAATGATCTCAAGCACCTGATCTAGTAGAGAGGAAACCTTCTATGTGCCAAGAACACAAGATATTACCACCAATAATCCATTATTGTATTACCTTACACTCTTGCTATTAAATGCCAAAGTGACAAATAGCTAATCCATTTTATGCAAATTAAGCAAATGATCACTTATTCGATTCCTCCGATCAATTATATGATTTGTGTGGTCTGAAGTTTACAACGTTACATTCAACCTGAAATCACACCTGAGTTCTTTTAGAGGTCTTAATGATGTCATTGTTGAACTGTTCCTCTAAGCAGCTAGCAAGATCAAATCAAAGTAGCACTTCTGTATTTACACTACCAGTCAAACATTTGGAAATGTTAATGCTTTTTCTTGATTCACGTCTTTATTCATTTTTCTTTATCACTATTTAAATTGTAGATTCTCACTGAAGGCACCAAAACTATGAATGAACACATGGAATTATGTAGGAAACAAGAGTGCTGCGCCAGATAACCACTGCCTCCAAAGTCACCCGACCTAAACCCAATCGAGATGGTTTGGGATGAGATGGAGTGCAGGGTGAAGGCAAAAGGGTCAACAAGTGCTCCAAGACCAGGTGACGACCGCATGAAGCTCAGCGAGAGAACGCCAAGTGTGTGCAAAGCAGCAATCAAAGCAAAGGGGGGCTATTTTGAAGAATCTAAAAACCAATTTTTGTGTTTACTACAGAAATGTTCATTCACTACAGAATCCCATTCAAAACTGTGTTCATTCGTAGTTTTAATGACTTCAGTGAGAATCTACAAAGGCATGAAAAATAAAGAAAACCCTTAAATATGGAGGTGTGTCCAAACTTGTGCCTGGTAGCGTTTACATACACAGTTATTTACATTCTATATTGAAACCAACAGGCCTATATGCCGATTAATTCTATAGCACTGACTGTACAGTTCACTGAATCGAGGAGATAAATCTGCAAAAACTCTGTCAATCTAAAAGCCAAAAATGATGCATAGTTTTTCTACCATGAATCATTTCGGGCTCAAAATTTTTCAGGTGACACAAATTCATTTATCGTGTCATTATTTATTAATTATCTAACGCCATTACGAATAATGTCTAGTAAAATGTAGACGATTCTGCCAAAAAAAAAAAAAAAAAATATATATATATATATATATTATATACAGTGGCAAGAAAAAGTATGTGAATCTTTTGGAATTTCATGGTTTTCTGAATAAATTTGTCATAAAATGTTATCTGATCTTCATCTAATTCATTGGTATTGACAAACACAATGTGTCTAAAAATAATAGCACAAAAAAATCCAATCTTTCTTGTCTTTATTGAACACAATCATTCAACATTCAAAATGGCAGTGAAAAAAGTAAGTGAAACCTTAGAATGAATAACTGGTTGACGCCCCCTGGCAGCAATAACCTCAACCAGGCGCTTCCTGTAGCTGTGGATCAGACCTGCACATCGCTGAGGAGGAATTTTAGCCCATTCTTCCTGGCAGAACTGCTTTAGCTCTGTCATATTCTTTGGACGTCTCATGTGTATGGCCCTCTTCAAGTCAATCCATAGCATCTCTATTGGGTTGAGGTCTGGGCTCTGACTTGGCCACTCCAAAAGGCGGATTTTGTTTTTCTGAAGCCATTCTGTTGTGGACTTGCTCCGGTGTTTTGGGTCGTTGTCCTGTTGCATCACCCACTTTCTACACAGTTTCAGCTGATGTACAGACATTCTCACATTATCCTGAAGAATTGTCTGATATACTTGGGAATTCATCTTCCCCTCAATGATTGCAAGCTGGCCAGGCCCTGATGCAGCAAAGCAGGCCCAAATCATGATGCTTCCTCCACCATACTTTACAGTTGGGATGATGTTTTCATGACGATATGCCGTGCCCTTTCTACACCAGATGTAGTGCTGTGTGTTTTTTCCAAATAGTTCAATCTTAGTTTCATCAGTCCACAAAACATTTTGCCAATACCGCTGTGGAGTGTCAATGTGCTCTTTTGCAAACTTAAGAGTGCAGCAATGTTCTTTTTAGTAAGCAGCGGCTTCCTTCGCGGTGTCCTGCCGTGGATACCCTGCTTGTTCAGTGTTTTACGTATTGTAGACTCATGAACAGATATGTTAGCAAGTTCCAATGATGCCTTCAAATCTTTGGCTGTCATTCGGGGTTGTTTCTTTACCTCATTGATGAGTGTTCGTTGTGCTCTTGGTGTCATTTTGACGGGGCGCCCACTTCTAGGTAGAGTAGCAACAGTCCCAAATTGTCTCCATTTGTAGATTGTTTGTGTAACTGTAGACTGGTGAATTTCTAAAGTCTTTGAAATAACTTTGTAACCTTCGCCAGCTTCATGTAAATCAACAATTCTTGATCGTAGGTCCTCTGAAAGCTCTTTTCGGCAAGGCATGGCTCACATAATCATGTTCTTCTTGTGCAGAGCAAACTCCAAAGGTTTGAGGGGTTTTTATCAGTCAAGGTATCTGTAGTCCACACCTCCAAACTTATTATCTTAACAAGACTCCAGGTGTGCTAAAACCAATTAAGCTCCAATTAGCTTTTTTGAGGTCATTAACTCAAGGTTTCACTTACTTTTTCCACTGCCATTTTGAATGTTGAATGATTGTGTTCAATAAAGACAATAAAGATTGGATTTTTTTTTGGTGTTATTATTTTTAGACACATTGTGTTTGTCAATAGCAATGAATTAGATGAAGATCAGATAACATTTTATGACAAATTTATTCAGAAAACCATGAAATTCCAAAAGGTTCACATACTTTTTCTTGCCACTAATATATATATATATATATATATATATTTATATATATATATGGCTACTAGCATGTCTCTGTCCCGATCATCTCCGCCCCGCCCACAATACCGACACGAGCAGACACAATGAGGTCAGAATAGAAGTCAAAGGTCATTACTGTAATCCGATACCAGAGTGACATCCTATACGGCTTTTGATATCCTTCCTCCCATACTTTCTGCAAAACTGCCCTTATTGTGTCACAATCATTTCAGTGCAATTTTTGTGTCGCCTCTTAAAGCATTTTCGTTCTTTGTTTTGAAAATGACCTGCATGTTACGTCACCGCGCACGCCTCTGTGTAATCGACCGCTTCACGGCACCAGCTACGACACTTCCCATCGTCTCTACACACATCTCTAAGTGTTAGGGGGGGAGGGGCGGGGAGCTTCTCTGGTTACTGCATTTCTCTTAACGACGACGTGCGTTTTTGTCGAGTGCGTACCAGTTGGGACACGCCTGAGATGTAGCACACTTACTGTAAGCGCGCGGGTGAAAAGCAAGCCGCTATTTAACCCTTCGTTTCGGGAACGAACCGCATGGATGCAAGAAAAATACTAACATTTTATATAATACACTGGAGGCAAGTTAACGCTTTCTTAACAAGGTATTCTTTAGGCTTCAGTGTTTTTCCGGACATTCCTGAAGCAAGACCACTTCCTGTGTATACAAAATTTTATCTTCCACCACAGCAATTACCAGCTCTGGATTTCTCCAATTAACTCGAAACAACATTAATCAACTAAACAGCATGTGTGACACGACAGTACAATATCGTTCTCCATCTAGTTTGATTTGGGTTGAATGGGTCATGTGACTATCAGTGTTGGGAAGGTTACAGATTAAAAATTACCCTATTAGTAGTGTAACTGTTCAATTACATTACAAAAGTAAAGTAACTGATTACTTCTGATAACTTTTTGATTACTGTCCTTTGTCAATTGGGTGGTACTCTGAAATATTTTCGCATCTGAGCAGCTTCTGCGTCAAATTGTCGAGGGGGGGGGGTGGTTGGTGCGCAGGCAAATATATTTGTCAATGTTAGGGTGTTACACGATAGTCTTTGGAATTTGAAACCATTTCAATTGTCTGACAAACATTTTCAATTTAATTGCATGTTGTTTTTTTTTGCAGTAACTGTAATGGATTACTGTTACTTTTATTTTGTAATTAAATTACGTAACGACATTACATGTAACTCGTTACTCCCCAACACTGGTGACCAACCATGTACCACTCTTCACCACGAAAACAGTGCATTAAGATATAGCCTTTAAATGCTAAATGGAATAACTACTAGACTGTAACAATACATTGGGCTTTTGTATTTAGTGGCAGTTTTTTAAAAAATTACATCCCACCAGTGAACCCACACAAATGGGACCGTCAGTTCAGGATCAATTCATTTCTTTGTGTGTTCTTAATCAAAAGACAAAGAACAATGCAACAAATGAACTGCAAAAAAGGAACACATTTACGACACATCCCACATAGCAGGTTCTGAAGGTGGCACAGTGTTATATGGTGAAACTATGGTTTGCATACAGTTTCAGCCAATCCTCGCTGGCACAGAGGTTTACATACAACAGCACTTCGGTAAAAAAAAAAAAAAAAAAAAGATTTTATCTTGTAATGTAGCGAAAATATGTACGAAAACCGGAAAAAGTCTCATCTTCCCAGAAAACCGAGACAGACTTTGAGGCATTATTACCACATCCTATAAAAGTGATATATATAATCTTCTATATAAGATTTAAAGTTCCTTAAAATAAGAGAGTAAGGACAGCGGGAAGGAAAGTTAAGTTAATACACACACACACACACACACACACACACACACACACACACACACACACACACACACACACACACGGTCCATCAATCGGTTTTAATTTTGCAATTTAACATCATCTTAATTTTTATCGATTCTGAATCCACCTTGAATGAATGGCACTAATTAATTAATCATTAGTACAAATATAGATTCTTTATGAAAAATGTAAAAACAAACACCAAACAACACAGAGCATGAACATAAAGCATGCTTGTAAATGTTTTAACATAATTATGGTGTTTTTTTTGCCGGACGTGTGTTACATGATATCAGTAAAAAAAAAAAAAAAAACAGAGATAACAAAGTCATCATTATCTATTCCCCAGGTTGTGCACAAATAGCAATAATGACACACATAACAAAGGAAGTAAGATTTTACATAAGAGATATTAAAAAAATATTTCCAGCCAGTGTACTGACTCGAAATCATCTAAACGCAATCGGTTCGTTTGATAGGCGGCTCGGATCGAAAGAGTCGACTCCGGTGACTCGTGGCGGCGGTCACCGCAGTTGATTTCTCCAGAAGCGAGATCTTTGTAACACAAAAGCGTGTCGAGGCGCCACACTTTTTCAACTCGCCACACATTCCTGGTCCCTTTTCCCCCCTCACAAAACAAAACTACATAATAAAACAAAGCTATTATTTGCACTGAGTGGGTAAAAAGTTCTACGAATTGTCGTATTTCTAAACACCGCTGCGAGAGAATAGTGTTAACGTGAACATTTGCTCCAATAGATCCGCGTTATTTTATTTCATTTTCCACTTCTATCCAAACAAAACGAAATTTTGCTCCAGCAAACCGATCAAGGGTAAAAAAATAAATAAATAAAAACTTCCTCACCTTCTGGACGTGTCCAAATCCGATAATAAAGAGTCCAGGTGTGGAGTTTAGTGGTTACAGAGGACAGAACTGTTGCTTTGCAACGTTAAACCCGAAACACGTCATCCACACTACTACACACACACACACACACATACATACACACACATACTACACACACACTTCCCTTAGCTGGAACTTAAAGAGAAAGCACACAGGGAGGGATTGAACATGTCGGCCTACCTTCACAAGATCTTGTCCCAGTTTAAAAAGCCACTGAGTGCGCGCGATACACCGGGAGGAGGCGGATGGATTTCCCTCCGAAGCACAATTCGGTTGTAATCTACCCCAAAAGGGAGCGACCATCAATATGGAAGGCCATTCACGTCATAAAGGCTCCGTACACGGTCAATGCACACTATATATATATATATATATATATAATACTATATATATATAACATACTATACATGTAGATATACACATACACACACACACACACACACACACACACACAAAGATTCAAATTCAAATTCAAATTCAAATTTTATTGGTCACATACACAGTCATACACAGTATGATATGCAGTGAAATGCTTGGGCAGCTGCCCTGACCTCAAGAGTAGATTGTTTACAAAAGAGTAGATTATTTACAAAATAAATACAAATATAAAGTAAAATATAAAAAATATAAAATATAAAATAGACTTTAAAAAAAAGAGAAAGAGAAAAAAAGAAAGAAATCCAGAAGAAGTCTGTGTGTGCAAAGCGGCGGTTTTTTTAAAGCGGTAACAAAGTCCAGGTTTGTGCAATAGGGTGGCTTTTAAAGTGGTGTGTGCATATTGTGTGTGTTGTGTGTTTGTCTGTCCGTGAGTAAGCAGTGACCACCACGAGTGACCACTGCCATAGTGAATGTCCAGTGTGAGTGTAAGTGGATCAGTACTGTCTGGTGTACTGATTGAGAGACCTTATTGCCTGCGGGTAGAAGCTCCTCCTCAGTCTCTCTGTGGTGTGTAAGACAAAACATAAGGCCAAAATATAATGGCCACAAATAACACTCACTTAATTAAAGAGAAATCAAAGTTTAATATATATATATATATATATATATATATATATATATATATATATATATATATATATATATATATATATATATATATATACATATATATACATACATATACACACACACACACACACACACACACACACACACAAGACAAACTAAGGCCAAAATATAATTGCCACAAATAACATTCAATTAAAGAGAAATCAAAGTCAACCAATCTGAAAAATCGTACAAAATTTAAATGTATTCCACAAATATAGTCTCCAAAACCATCGAACGTCATGATGAAACAGGCTCTCATGAGATTCTTTCTCAGAAAAGACGATCAAGAACTGAATTTGTCTTTTCCACTAGGAGCTTGGAGAAGGAGGTATGATGGCGCGTGGGTGGTTTGCTGGTGATGCTCCTGGTAAATTCAGCAAAATTGAGGGCACACTTAACCCACATGTTTATCACAGCATTCTGAATGACACACCATCCTATCTAATTTAATACAACTATACTGTTGTACTTGGTAGTATTGGTACCACTAATATTATTCTGAAAATACACTTAGAATTACCAAAAAAATAGGGTCTGAAAATAATGCGAGAACTTATGTAAGATGGAGAACAAAAGCACACAACCCACAGTCAAACATGGAGGTGGAACATTATTGGTAAAGGTTGTTTTGGACCAGGGACGGTTGGAGACTGGCTGAAAAAAATACTGAACCGAAATAGCTACCATTTCATATTTTAGTACCATGAAATTCCATCTGGACTGCGGATAGACAGTGACCCGAAGCATACGTCTCAGCTTCTTCTTCTTTTTTTTAATGTTATTTAGAGAGCGAACAGTCAGCATATATACAGTATATGGAATAGGTACATGTAAATGGCCTGCCTGGGATTAATGGCACGGTCAAGAAGAAATAGTCAATAAGACCAACAAGGGAAAAACACCACTGGCAAATCTTCCAAGAGGCATGACAATGTAAATGTTTTGGAGAAAGGAACTTTCAACACTGTGTAAACCTGTAATTCATGCTACAGAAGGATTTTCCAATTTAAATAATATTTAACATTTGTCCATTTAAATGAAATCTTCATATTGTTAAATTACCCATTTTGTTGAACATAAGCAAAAATAACAAATGTTTTTCCAAATTCTAGGCAAAGCCCCATAGCCTTAATACCACGTACGTAAAGTGTAGTAGGTTCTACATTTCCCTAAACTACATGTAAATTAGAAAGACATCTCTGTGGATAAATATTTACTCCTTACACTTACACAAAAGGTTATAAAATACTAATAAAGTACATGCAGACATTGGAAAGTCCCGAGACATTCAATTCTTCACTGTATACTGTAACCACAGAATGTTGTTTCCCTGAAGCTTAAAAAAATACATGTACATTTATTAACGACCTATGAAACTGGACATTTCCTCTACACACCATCCTGGACAGATTTTTTTTACATTGTGTGATCAGTATATAAAAATGACATGACAAAAAGCATGGATTTTTTATTTATTTTTTTAATCAAGTTATCACAATTGACACCAGCTAACAGAAATTAAACTATTTCTGTTGTTTTAGAAGTTTCCCCCAGAATTACTGTAGTTTACTAATTATTCACGGCATTTATTGTAGTATAAATCAAACTACTTGTTAAAAAAATAAAATAAAATGTCCATTTACACGAGAGAATGGAAAGTTTCCTATGGAACCAAAAATGGAAATGTACTGACAAGGAATAAAACTATATCAACAATTGAAAGAAGGGAATTATATGAATAAAGAGTAAACTATACCTTCAAGAATCATCCATCCATCATATTAAACATTCCAATTTCTAGGCATAAGGAGGCATTTCATCAAGGAAACTTTTTTTTTGGACCTTTATAAATGTACTGCTTTTCAATATGATCTTTAGTTCTGACTTAAACACTTCATAATTATATTAGCAATTTTTACACATACGTTACTTCCAAAATCAAAAAAATTCACCATGATCATGTTAAAGGCATTTCTTTTTAATTGACAACAGATACCATTTTTATACAATAAATCTTAGTTCATCAGGTCCACCATATGCTTTCAGAAATTCCAGCAGCTCATGAACATTAATTTGTCATTCCTTTAGCAGCACCATATTTCACTCATACCCTTAATGCTAATATAAAAAGGTAATATGGTGCGTTTTCCCTTTAAAATGAGAAGAAATGCACAATAGCAATTTAGTTCACATACATGGACACTCCAACATTACAGGGATACATTTATAGCACGAAAAAAATGAAAGGAAATTAACAGTATTTTCTGAATTTTGTTCCAATTTGGACCCTGTAGTATATCTATCCAGACCCATAATGATCTGACTTGTGATCAGTATAATATAGATATAGTATAGTATAGTATAGCTATACTAACAGACAGGTTCCGAATCGAAATATCAGGAACGCTGCAGAGCATTAAAAAAATGATCATTTAAAAAAAAAAAAAAAAAAAAAAAAAGATTGAGAGACTGATTCAGGAGCAGCACTCTGCTTCATAAAGGCTGTAACTGAAGACCATCTGTCAGGCCGATTACATACGATTATTCTCCATCTCCAAGAATTAGTGCTTATATGTTATATGTTACAGAGGTGTTCCAGCTTCACGCTCACAGTTTGGACTGCAGAGGTTTCATGTACTTGTAATAGGATTCATGGACCTAAAGAAAAAGATAAGAGGAGGAGGAGGAGGAGGGGGGGGGTTGTAAATGGAGTTAAAACTCATGT
>JACRUU010000029.1:8322373-8374873 GCA_030449085.1 Kryptopterus vitreolus | reverse complement strand
TAGTGATGAGATCATTTTAGTGGCTTGGTTCTTTGAATCTCTTGTTCATCAATATGAACTAATTTTTGATATGATCTGACTAATAAAGTCAGTGAAATTCGTCTATAATGAAAGCCGATTAGTTGGCCTGGGTTAACAACATGTTCTGGGTTAACATAATGCTAAGATAACACTGGCAAAAGTGAAATTTCGAAGAGAACATGTCATTCTATTTACCATGTACTCATCATTTGCTGTTATAATAACTGTGTAGTGTTCCAAAATAGCTTTCAGAGTGTGGGTTTTGAGACTGGTGGTAATTCAGACACAAGGGTATTTGTAAAGGCAGGTACTCATGTAGGGTGAGAAGGAGTGAGGTGCAGTCAGCATTGCATTTCATCCCAAAGGTGTTTAATATGGTTGAGGTTAGAGATCTATAGCAGGAGATGTTCCACTCCACAGCATGGAAACCAAACATTCGTGGAGTTGGCTTTGTGAAAAGAGCACTATCATGCTTGATAAGATTTATGGTCTTCTAGTAAAGAGAAAATCTAATGATACCAAATCCAATGTCATCTAACACAATTGTATGACTCCAACCTTGTAGTAACAATTTAGGAAAGACCAAATATGAAGGAAAATGTGTTGCCCCTTATACTTCTATGACTACACTGTAGATTTTAAAGTTTTATATCTCTTATTCCATGGCTCTGGAATAAAAGATTTTTGATTACTTTTAATATATATATATATGCTCCTTTAATACAAGACTGTTATAATACTCTCTAACGAATATTGACACCTTAAGGTTTCTATGGGAACTAAATACACATGAACCTCTGAATAGAAAGCCCTGCAAAAATAGATTAGGGAACACAGAAAGACACAGCTTCTCTTTCTGGCCTTATTTATATATCAAAGAGAATAAAAGGGAATAGATATTGTAATGCAAGTGATAACAGTAACTCGTTTTTTGTTGTTTTTTTAACAAGAAAGGAACCCCCAAGCAGCCACTGAAAACTTTAAAATGTCAAAATGAAAGATAAATGTTTACATACACTTTTATACACAAATGCCCTAAATTGGGGTTTTATATAGTTATAAGTATTTACTCGTTTAATTATTTCATGCTCTTTTAATGCCAGTACAGCAACAATGTCTGTTTAATTGCAAGACTTAGTTGAAAGATAAATCAAGCTTTATATCATCAGTGGCAAATCTATAAAAAGCAACATACATACATACACACACACACAAACAAACAAACAAATCTGAGTATATAACATATATATATATATATATATATATATATATATATATATATATATATATATATATATATATATATATATATATATACGATATATATATATATATATATACACACACACACATACACACACACACACACACACAAAGAGAGAGAGAGGCTATCAAGGAAAATTAACACATCTTGATGATATTGCTGAAATTTATATTTAATCTAAATTTTCAAAATAAATAAACATTTCAACGGTAAAACTCGTCCATGTCTGTATGGTGATTTCGTTTAAATACTCTTATTCAGAATAATAAGAATATTGCCAAGGGAGCCAGAAAGGCTGGAAATGGCTCCAGAAATATAGCAGACAGAGCTGATGGCGTGTGTGTTTGAGAAAGCGGAGGATGCCGGTCAAAGGCGTGTAGTGTGTATGTGTGTGTGTTCCTGGGTTGGCATTGAGGAAAGAGCGGTGCAACAGCACATGGCTGTATGCCCCAGCCTGAGTAGGAGGGAAGGGAAGTAGTAGTGAACTGAATTTTTTTTTTTTAAAAACCTTTTTTTTGTCTTTTAAACCGTTGCCTTTTGTCTCTTCTTACCAAACCAGAAGCAGTGGGTCATAGGTTGTGCGTTTCAGTACCAGTTCAGTGTCCGTCTTCTCGGCATCCATCTTCAACTGATCGATGCGCAAGTGACTACACGCGCCACAAGTGACCTACCTAAACTGAGACCGTGTGTTTTTCTTTTTTTTTTCCAGTGTGGAAAATCAGCAAACTGTTCTCGGAAAGGAAGTTTAAGTTCACACATGCACTTATTTATTTACACCCATTTTGCCGTCATAGGCTGACACTGATTAATCATACAGCACTAATTACTAAACGTATATTTCAACAGGAGACAGTTTAGAGGTCTTTTAGAAACTTGTTCTCTGAATATTGTTGAGCAGTTGGAACTGTAACAAGAAACGAATAAAAAGTACACACCCAGCTCGTAGTTCAGACTGATGACGGACGGCGCTGTAGCGGATGGCAATGGTGCAGGATTTGGACAGAGCCATGGCGGATTCTCCTACGATCATGGCCCGGATAAACACCATGGTGCCGTACGTCAGTTTATCACTTGGGGGTTTCATGTATGTGCCATCAGGTTGGATCTACACACATGCACAATTCAAACAAAGTTTGTGTCTCACATCCTAAATTTTTAGTGTCTTCTGCATTTACTACATACACTCAGTAGAACTCATGCGGTACTCTTACCTTGGCGTACTTCATCAGCATGTTGTCACGCGGGATCCGAATGTTGTCCAGCTTCAGATAACCGTTATCCACTTCATCAAAGCCAAATTTAGGGCCGATGTCGCCAACAACCACTCCTGAACACATGAAGAATTCGACAAATTACAACTTCTGCATCTGAGAGAGGCTAGATTGAGATGGTTTGGACATGTGCAGAAGGGGTACATTGGTAGAACAATGCTGAGGATGAAGGTGCCATGCAGGAGGTTTATGGATGTGGATGAGGAAAGAAATGCAGGTAGTTGTGGTGAAAGATGGAGATGACACACCAAGTACCTTCCTATAGGTCTCCCTTATCACTTCTTAAGTAGTTGCCCATTAATATCCATCCCCACCACCTCCTCTTCTTCTTCTTCACCTCCAAAACCATCCTTTAGACCTGGCCTGGCCAATCCATGGCTCCCGAGCCTCATGCGGCTCTTTAACTAGTTTCATGCGGCTCTTTAGGAGCTTTCACATAACATGCGAATGCACATAACATGCGAATGCACATAACATTGGAATGGGTTGAAGCCATTGATGATGTGGCTCTTTGCAGTAACACAGAAAAAAGTGGCTCTTAGCCACCCCTGCTTTAGACCATCATCCGATTATGTCTAGCTACATTGACCCCTGCCTCCACCTTACAGTCTCCAGTCTCTTTCAGGCCTCATCTCCTGCACAGAATGTAGTCCACCTGTGTGAATCTTCCTCCACTCTTATACGTCACCCTATGCTGCTCCTCCTATTTCATAAAATACGTGTTCACCAAGAACATCGCTATCCTTTTTGCAACACCTACAACCATCTGCCATATTCCTTTCCTTAAGGTCTTACCTACCCATCACCTTCTCATAACCTCCTCTGTTCCCTTCTCCAACATGGCCATTGCAGTCTGTACTCATCACCAGTCTTTCATTCCTAGGAACACTCTCCACCACTCCATCTAACTCACTCCAGAATCTTTCCTTCTCCTCCATCTCACAACATACTTTAGGATAATAAGCCCAGTCATCAAGCCTTCAACTTCCAGCTTCACATTCATCCCACTATCAGAAACTCTTCACCTCCATTACACTCTTACTGTACTCTTCCTTCAGGATTCCCCCTGCACCATTTCTCTTACATCCACACCATGGTAAACAGATTAAATCCTCCTCTAATGTTCCTGGCATTACTCCATTTCCAACACACAACACATAATATCCGCTTACTCTATTCTATTACTAGTAATAGCACCAACAGTTTAAGTAATAGTGTTACCAATAGTTTTCTTGGTGAATATGGTCTCGGCTGCCTTGAGATCACTGATATGAAACTTCTGTGTAGTTCCTCGCCGTTCTCATGATCATTAAAACTTCATGAGGTGAGATCTTGCATGGAGTCCCAGGCCGAGGGAGAATTATTGTGTTTCTTACATTTGTGAATAACTGTTGTCACATTCTCACCAAGCTGCTTGGCGATGGTTTTGTAGCCCATTCCAGTCTTCCCTAAATCTCTAGTCTTGCCCGTGACACCCTTAGACAGATCTTTGGTGTTGGCAATGGTGAAGCGTTTGGATTCTGATTTACTGCTTCTGTGGACAGGTGACTTTTATACAGGTAACGATCTGAGATTAGAAGCATTGCCGTCAAGAGTGTCCCTAATTCTCCCCTGTATAAAAGATACCTGGGAGCCAGAAATGAATTTGCTGATTGACAGGGGATCAAATACTTATTTCCCTATATAGCTTTTTAAAATGTGTTTTATTGGTTGTTATTCTGTCTCTCACTGTTTAGATAAAGCTACACCTACAACTATAGACTGATCAATTCTGTGTCAGTCATACATACTGCATATTATCAAATACCAATCACCACAACTCTTACAATCACTACCAAATAGAATCTCCAATCTAGACAATGAATGCAATTTTATTTTCCTGTATGATTTAGAGTGGCCATTTGAGAATAAATGACCCATCCATACTAAAAAAAAAAACTAAGGCAAATTAATATTATTTTTATCCTTTCAGGCTGATTTTGCCCTGAAAACATTAATGATACAAGCGTCGGTTTTTTTTACTTTCACATTGTGCCTTATAACATTGTTATTCTGTACCAACTGGTGATGGTTCAAATTGTAAATATGTGAATATGGGTGAAGATATAAAATAAATAAATAAATCGACACAAGCATACCTGGCAGAGGCTGGTGGGTTTTCATACACCGTATAGGGACGATGAAAGCGTGAAGGCCGTAACACTTGCCTTGCGTGTACAGCTGGGCCAAGACAATGGCATGATTGGACGTCTTACCCACTGCAGACGAATGCACAAACACATCAGAGTTCATTTTCATTCCTAACACAAGATGGGTATAAACTGAAACCCATTTCGGTACAAATTGTGATCAAAATGGTAACTAGAAAAAAAACCTGCAATGTCTTAGTTATTGACCATAAAATGAATATTCCAAGAATGATGAGAATAAACTTTCCTTGTTTTACCCTTCCAGGTGAGTTTAAATTCATGTTTACCTTTTTGGGGAATTATAATTATATATTATTATTTATTATTATTAATTAATAATAATAATAATAATGATATTATTATGGTTTACCATAATATTTACCATTATTACCTTTATTCTTTAAAAAAGGGCATTAAAAGTGCATTTTCTAATGTAATATTTTTATTACATTAGATTCTTAAAGTCACTCACGTCCTCCTGGCCACCATTTGATGGATGTTACTGTCGGGCTGTTCAGAACAAACTCTTGTGAGGAGGGGTCGTAGGTCGCTGTAGTCTCAAGTCCACGGATGTGTGTTCCTGAAGAGCGTGAAAACACCACAACGCACACACACCACACACACACACAACACACACACACACACACACACACACACACACACACACACACACACACACACACACACACACACACACACACACACACACACACCCCACAATATAACAGTTAATAAAGGAAGAATATTAAACTTCTCACACATACTAATTTGTTGCAAATATGAAACAGGGGATGTCAAAATCTCTAGTTTGCGGTCCAAAGTATGAAATATTACTGAAAAAAAGCCAAGAATTTTGGACACTTTGGCTAATGAAGAATTCTCTTTAAACCAAATGTAATGGATCAGAATCAGAAGAGTCTGTATGCTACTCATTTCATTCAATTTGGGGTATACATTACACGATTTGATTATTTTTTTTGTTATGTAGTTAATTAAATAAATAGAAGATCTAGCAGATGTTTGACAAATCCCAAGCCTTGGTGTTAAGGGTTAGCATTTGATTCTGGTCATGATCTGATTATTGTCAGGCATACAGAAAGCTCACACCAAAATCAGCTATAAGAGTACAACACCAAGCTGAGAAGAGACGGATTTAGTTTTTTCCTGTAACGTCGCTGGTCTCTGCACTAGAGAAAGTGGACGTCTTATCCCCGTAATTAAAAAGGTGGCTCTTGCGGGTTGCCGTGTTGTTTACCGTGCCCGAGCTCTGTCTGGGCATAGGTGCCGATAATCTCCAGGTTCCATGCGGGCGTGAAGAACGTGTCCAGCTGATTTGGTGAGGCCTGGTTCAGCAGGGTGGTCAGAAACATCCCCAGGTGCAGGTCCAGCGGTTCCGAGCGTCCATTGTGCACGCATCTGGGGTTCGTGGTTTAAAGGTATAAGGCAGGGACGGGGAGTTTGAAGAGCCAGGCAGGAGTGATGAAAATGAGGTGGGGGGGGGTGGGGGTGGAGTTTTCCCCACCAAAGGTGAAGGAGGGTAGTGATTAGTGAAAGCAGGGAGAGATGCAGGTTGGGTAGAAAAGGTTGGGTTAGAGTGAGGGGTGAAGAAATGTGGAGAGAAAAACAGAGCTTGAAACTTGGTGCTGATTAAACATGTAGTCAAATAACACAACCATCCAATTGGGTTAATTAATAGCACCCAATGAGTATTTGCATCTTTTGTGCGGATCATCAACTGGAAATTAATTGATTCAAACGGTGGAGGAAAAAAAACTTTTAAAACTCAGTGATATAATTATGTGAGATTATGTAATCAGTCTCAGTGCATGAATTCTGCCTTACAAATAACTGCTTTAAAATACATTTGTTTGCATAAGGCAAATGGGTAGATAGGCAAAAAACAAAACAAAACAAACAAAACCCAATATAACATAAGTCATGAACTGGTGGTCTACGTTGGAAATTACAGAGAACACAAAAGTAGATTTATGACTCAAAGAAACTTGGGAGGAAGCTTTAATAAGTCCAATGAAACCCGCAATCATGCATTTGGGCTCTTTAAGCTCATTCGTTCAACAGTCAAACATGCAAAGGAAAGAAATTAAGTAGAGGTAAGTAGAAATGGAGTCTATGGATTATAGGGGAAAAAAATGAACACTTCGGGAATGTTGTCAAACACCCACACACACCAGTAGGACTGTTGTCAAGAGTCAAGGCCTTCACTTAGTCAGACTATTTACTTTGGACCGCAGCGTCCCAGAGGGAGTCCAACTATCGAGATCTGGTCTTATTCCACCAGATATTAAACACGCTAATGCATTCTTAACCACTTATACAGTCAGATGCACCTCTGGACAAATTTAGTTCTTAGGAATACAGCATTTGTATAAAATTATACTTTTAAATATATAGTCCACAAAATTGCGTTTAAAGTAGAGTGACAGTTATTAAGCATTGCGTCCGTTGCTGAAGTGGCCGAGAAGGTCCGCTATCATGATAGCGTCCTCCAGAGGCAAATCACTGAAACTACGCTTTTTTTTGTGCTTTTTTCCTACACAACGAGACAGCACACTTACATTTACCAAATAATATATTCATATTTATTTATTTTTGCATATTTTCATGATTTGGTACTTCTTTTTAATACATTTCAGTATTTTATGTGGATTTTTAAAAAAATAAATACAAAAAAATAAGTGTTGTGTTATTAAAATAGATAACTAATGGGTTATTAGATAATCCAATGTATATTGGTCAATCTCCATCATAAAGCAACACAATAAATGGTGTGTACACTACTTTACTAATTTGAGATGCACCAATCAGTTACCGTATTCTGTTAAGCATTATTATGCCCTTTCAGGATAGTTTTATTAACTTATTAATAGGTTCAGTGAAATAAGACCAGGTTCTGATAGTAGACTCGTGTTATCCTGTGAATAAGATTCAATTATGTGAGAACAACTGACCGTGCCCCAGTTCGGTCTGGGCATATGTGCCGACCACCTCGAACGAATTGGACAATGCAAGCCATTTGCTGCGCTGCTCAGGGGTGCACTGGCTGGACAGCGTAGGGATGAACATCGAGAAATGGAGGCCGAAAGCCTCATGGGCATTTTTTCGTGCCACTCTGAAAGAACGTACACACCTTAAGAGTTCTTTGTCCTCTGCTTAGTTGCATATTAGTAGAATGCTTATGGAGTAGCATAGATATAGTGCTATATATCAGATTTATAACTGTAGGACAAAGGCTTTGATGGAATAATATGATATGTATGCATGACTGTTGCATAATCCCCAATGTTTGAGCCTGAAGTGAATCGCTCACCTGTATATGTGTGTTTGTGTTTCTAAATGGAAAACTGTACTGGGGCACCTGTCTTGACCATTCATGGTTCTACCCATTCAATAGGAGACATAGAAGATTCAAAAGTGTTGCAACATGACAATGATCCTGTGCACAAAGTCTACTCCATGAAAATATGGTTTATATGGGTAGGAGTGGGAATTTGTGCTTGACCTGCAATAGAGCACTGACTTCATCCCTATTGAACACCTATAGGATGAATTGAAACAGTGACTGCACTGCATGCCTCTTCACCCTCCATAAGTAACAGATCTTACCAAAAACCCATGATGGCGGTTTGTGTATGGAAAAACTCTGATAATACAATTATACACATTTGCAAGATTCAAAAAAACCTGGTTCTGCCTTTGGGCAAGAACAAAACTAAGCATGCAGGTAGACCTTTGGAGTCTTTGGAGACTCAGCAACCTCTATCAGTACCTTTTATAGAAGTAGATCTCCTCCGGATCAGAAATGCCATAATCCCTGAGCTTTGAAAACATCTGGACACTCTTCCGAACGGCTGCATCATATCGCTCACTGCGGGAAAGGAAGTTCAGGTCTTCTTGCTGGAAGTCAGGGTCATTAATGACCAGAGATTCTGTAAAACGATGGACAATGAAAGGATAGCAAATAAACAACACCAGTGGGTTATAAAGGTTATCTACAATGTCACAAGGTTTCATACTTTATGGTCTGATTCAAGCGTGCCAAATATTTTGTAAAGAATTGTCGATATATCTTTCCATCATGTTCACCATAAACTTTTTCACCTATTTGTCCTACAGTAGCTTTTCCACTTTTTCCCATGACCCTATGGCCAGTGCTCTGGATGTCAAAGTCAACTCAAGAGGTTTTTATCGTCATTTCAACTATATATAGCTGACGCGGTACACAGTAAAATGAGACAACGTTTCTCCAGAACCTTGGTGCTACACAAAACAACATATAACACAACATAGAGCTACAAAACACAAAGCAGAGGACTAGACTAAGTTGATGACACATAAAGTGCATCGTGTGCAACCTGGTGCAAACAGAACAGACTGTATTAGACAACACGAGCTTAATAACATGACACCGCATAACACAACACAGTGAATAACAACAACATAACACAAAATAAAATAAAGACCCGTAAATATGTTGTAGTGCAATATTCATTCAATTGTAAACATTTTGAAACTATTCTACAAAACTAGTGTAGAGCACAGTTGGTGTGCAAATTGAGTGCAAAATGTGCATGTAAACAGTAACACTGTCTGCTTGGGCCTTTTTTAGTAGATGCAGTACTAACCCCTGTATACCAAAAACATAAAAACCTACTTAAGATGCTTAAACTCAGATAACCCACTCTTTCTAGATTAAATCCTTATCAAAGTCACTCACATTCTTACACTCATACACATATTTCTCGCTTTCAACAAATTACATTAAAAAACTCAGATACATTGAGAAATAAAAAACTAAGCTAAATCTTTAATACAAGGCTGAGAGGCCTGGCCTTTCAAACATTCAAGACATTTAAATGGAAAAATAAAACATGCTTAGATCCAAATACAGTCATATTTATGCGTCATACACTTCTATCTAGAGCACGGTCACCAACCTTTTTGAAACAGAGAGCCACTGTAAATATACTCAGACATACAAAGGGCTACAAGTTTCTCATCTTTCTCTGAAATAACAAATTTGCCTTCAGATATATATTATTATTATTATTATTAATGATACTCTATGTTTATCCACTGTATGCAAATACACTGATCACATTAATGATTTCTCACAATAATTATCAACAATGATTTAACACAATTGCACATTTTAGATGCATCTCACTGATGAGTTGTGCCGTGCGGATGACTCGTGGTTCTTGGGGGTGACCTGATGCCCGCGGTTCACCGTGTTGGTGACCCCTGATCTAGAGCAACAGTCAATTAGCGCCACTGAAAAACTTAGGGCTGCTAAAGGGTGACAGTGGTTAAGTGTTTGAAGTGAGACAGTAGCTCAGTGGTTAAAGCATTAGAGTTTGGCTTGGAGGTGCTGGGATACAAACTGACAACCTTTTTATCCAAAGCCTAAGTGATCACAGATACTAAGCAGGACACAAGTTACATATTTAGCTCTATTGCAACAAATATAAATACTGCACCTACTGTATATGCAATGTTAACATGAACGAACATGTAGTAGGGATTGATTTGAAACCTTCACTGTTTTACACAATTGATTATAAATGGAAATATACACGGAACCCTACAGGAAGAAGGTGAGATACATTTAATAATAAACGTAACAATGTTTAAATGTAATCAATTAATGTAAGTGTAATCAATTTATAATAATCAAATCATCCAAGAACATCAAAATAGAGTACCAAAAAACTTAATTAGCGATTTATGCAAACACATTTGGAAAGTGTACCACTC
The DNA here is from genome assembly GCA_030449085.1 of Kryptopterus vitreolus. Taxonomy (NCBI): domain Eukaryota; kingdom Metazoa; phylum Chordata; class Actinopteri; order Siluriformes; family Siluridae; genus Kryptopterus; species Kryptopterus vitreolus. The sequence continues at coordinate 8,364,353 of JACRUU010000029.1, read as the reverse complement.
AGATTAGCGTCTGCGAGAAACAACACAACAAAACAACATCTAAACCAGGGGTCACCAACGTGGTGCCCGTGGGCACCATGTAGCCCCCAAGGAGCACATGAGTAGCTCTCAGGCTTGCTATAAAAAGTGCACAACTCATCAGTGAGATGCGTCTATAATGTAAAATGTAGTTAATTCGTTGTTGATAGTCACTGTCAAAAATCACAAGTGTATTCACATAGATAAATGAGTATCATTAATAATAATAATAATATATAACTAAAGGTAAATTTGTTATTTCAGAGGAGTATTTCAAACTGGTAGCCCTTTATATGACTCGGTGTCCATGTAGTAGCTCTCAGTTACAAAAAGGTTGGTGATCCCTGATCTAAACAATCCGGTCTATTTCCCACTACTGAAAAAAACAGCATCCAAAACAGCTCCAGGCTACACACACATTATGTAAAACACAACATTAAACTATGTACGTGTATTATTTTTATGCAAAGCAGTTTAATATTCAGCCCATGTCTGGCAAAGCCGACCTATTTCTCTCCTCCTGCGGGTTTTCTCCACACTGCCGTCCAATATATTTGTAAGAATTTCCGTCTCGAATGTGACATTCTCTCTTTCACGGCGAAGATCTGGATTCATTGCTGAATATCTGTTGTTTTTAATGTTAATTAAAAAAAAACACTCGCACGGCGCTTAAACAACGACACGTTATTGTCAGAACGTCTTGTATAACGTTTCAACTCTGGCCTAGTGCAGGTGAACTTCGCTTCCGCGTTAGGAGGGCAAAGTACATCACGTGTATGGACATCTGACATCTTTAGCCAATCAGAAAGCAGGGGAGGTAGATACGGAAGTTTGACGGGTCCTGGGAGCTTCACGTGTGTGGCATGAATGGCATGAGTCCACGTTATGTTTTATTCCTATAGACACGTGTCCAATAGAAGACAAATACTCAAATTAAATATTAACCAATATTAAAAAGGCACTTTAAATGAAATCATGCTTCCTGCGGCGGCTGTTTTTTACTTTCCCTGGGAAATCAGTTCTGATCTGGTCAAAGATGGAGCGTCTGTACGGACAGTCGGCAGGTACTTAAACAAGTCACGTGGCGATCATTAACGACATCACGATGTAATGATTTACAGTATAAAATATGATATTTCGGTTTGCGTCAGTATGTTCACATGTAGTTGGAAGTCTTCCACCAAAAAACTATTGCCGGGTATTTTTTTTTCCTACGAAACAAAATGAAAAACAAGCTTAAATTTTGATACCAAGGTTAAATAAACATATAAAATGTATAATATATATATATAAAAACAAAACTATTTTAAATATGTGTGTAGTTTTAATTGTCTTTTTGTGATCGTGCTATCCCAAAATCTGTGTTAATGGTTACAAAATACAGAATTACAACATGTGTAACAATTCTTTACAAGATATAACTAAGATTGTAAAATGTATATGTACACACAAAAAGTGTTTAACTTTTTTTTAGTTTCAATATATTTTTTTAACTATTTGTTCTGATAATTCATCAAACATGCTTTCTAAAAATGAACGAATACAAAATACAGTATTACTATTAGATACTCTTACTATACTGATATTATTATCATATATGCATGTGTACCCCCATTATGCAGGAAAGCCTTGTATATCACATGACTATTGAATTGCCCTCAGGGGGTTTCATTCCTAATGAATGGTCATTTGTGATATTCCTAGCAAAATATGTTTTAGGTTCATGTGTGATATTTAATGGGCCGTGTTGTCTGCTGTTGGAGGTGAGAAGAAACAGAGTACAAATAATTTGTTACTGTACTTTAGTTTGTTTTTCCTGGTATATTTTTCTGCCAGTACTTCACTATAATTTTTTTGTACATTTTATTTTAACATTAATTTTTTTTTTCCATAAATATCTGTACTTTTTACCTCTTCATGCTTGTTACTTTATTTTTAATCTGTTGGGTGATATGTCAAATTTTTTTCTACTCATGCATTTCATTTTCATTTCTGCCTACTTTTTTAATAATAAAAATAAATCAAATAAAAATACAAATAAATGAATGTGAGGCGGAATTAAAACTTGCAACACAACACACATTTAGTCACAAAGTCCTTTCTTTACTCGGGTATAAAAATAAATATGAAATAAACATGATCTCGTCCGGAAATTAACCGTATGTTGTTGAAAAATGCAATGGCATGTATCGTGACACTTTTTTTCCTAAATTATTTCCTAAATTAATTTCAATTGTTATTTTTGATCGTATAGATAAGAGATCTACATAATTCAAATTTGCAAATCTACTTTTATTTATATACACTCATAATACAATATGATATAAATATATAACAAAATTCTATGTAAAATAATAAAGAAGGTTTTAAATAAACCAATTCACAAAAAAACAAATACTCTGTTTATGTAATTCGTATGAGTTACAGTTTCTCCGGCATCACCTCATAAGCCTATATGGAAACATATATAAAGTTTCATATAGTGTCCTAATCATTTACATAATTTAAAACACCATAATTATTTTAAATGGCTACATGAATATTTTTCTCTTTGGTTTCACTAATAATAAACATATATTTGCATAAAGCATAGACATTTATACATGTTGATGAGAGTATTAAAAAGGTTTTAATTGAATGTACTGTTGGAACAGATAGTTTTTACTTAAGTACATGTCAGAGCCCATACGTCTTTACTGTAACATGAGTAAAAAGTGTAGCCAGAACTTCACCTTTTGCCTTAGTATTTTAAAACATCAGCTATCTGTACTTCTATTTAAGTGAAGGATGAGTGTACTTTGCCACCTCTGTCTGCTGTACACAGAACCACAGCTTCACCTTGGAAATCAGTTCAAATCTTTCAAAGGTCGGGCCACTATATAGACTTTCGGCAGAGTACACAAGACAGGTCAAGGGACAATACTCGACAATATTGAGATATGATGAACGATTTGTCAAGCGGCATTCACAAAAAGTATATATTTTTATACACAATTTTAATACAAATACAAAATTTTTGTTTTGATGAATCATCATTCTATCTTTAAATGAGTGTGGGGAAAAAAAACAGATATCAAATTCAGCAATATTATAAGATTTCACTATGTACATAATTATAATATAATATAGGCCATGTATATGGAAACATGACCATGGTAAATTCTGCCACCCAGCATCCCCAGGGTAGACGTCTGGTCAATTTTAAATTTTGACAGACGGGCCAGCAAAAGATTCATACATATCGAACATTCGCATATAAAAGGCATGGATGTTAATCCTCAATGTATCACCGTGCCTAATGCGCCATCTGGTGGAATGTCAGGCAATACAGGACAAGGTCAAATAAATGCATTCATAATTATGATATGATTTGATTCCCTACAATTCTGTATCAACCTTCAGCAGGCCGGATTAAAAGTACCAAAAGGCCAAATATGCGGGCGTGCGGGCCTTAGTTTGCCCAACCCTGGTCTAGAAGTTGCCCCATTAGCTTCGTCACATTCAAGACATGGACACTGGAGCAACCGGTGACGGAGGAGGGGAGCATGGAAAGTGGTGCGAGGACAAGCGGAAGCTCAGAAAGAGAGTGGGCTCTAATGCTTGGCTAAAGGCTAACCCTAGCTGGCCTGCTCTACCATCCATGCTCCTAGTAAATGTCTGCTCCTTGGACAATAAACTAGAATACATCAGACTCCAGCAAGCTACACGGCGTGAGTACAGACACTGCTGCGTCTTTGTTTTCCTGGAGACATGGCTCAACGACAGAGTTCTGGACGGCGCCATTCAGCTAGACAGGTTCCCCGTGTTTCGTGCCGTTAGTAATGCAGATCTGTGCGGCAAGACTCGTGGCAGCAGACTGTGTTTATGTAAGCATAGAATCGGGTAAGAACTTTGTCCTCATTTCCACCTACTGGTCACTACTTTTGGTGTTTATGGTTGTGAGATGTAGGCCTTTTTATTTACCTTGGGAATTTACTGCTATTGTAATCCGAGTGTACATTCCTCCTGGCGGTAATGCTAAGGAAGCGCCGTGTGGTCTTTCCCGGAACTTTAGCAAACTGCAGAAGAGACACCCTGAAGGATTGTTTATTGTTGCCGGAGATTCCGATCATGAAAATCTCAGGCCTGTGCTTCCTGAATTTCCTGAATGTGGAAAATGTGCAATCAGAGGGGAAAACACGCTGGATGTTGTTTACGCAAACACCCCGGGTGCATACCAGTTGAAGCCATCAACTACTCGGAACACATCTCTGTTATGTTAATTCCAGCGTACAGACCACTCATCAGGCGTTCAAGACCAGTTCTGAAACAGGTGAGAAATCTGAGGAGTACACGTCAGCTACATCAGCAAGTGCATTGATGACGGCACAGTCCCTAAGAACACTATCTCACACCCCAACGAAAAGCCATGGATAACTAGAAATGTACTGGACCTGAGACTCTGCATTTAGGGTGGGCGACAAAAGCAGCCCTAAAAACAACTAGAGCCAAAGTGTCCCAGGCCATCAGAGAGGCAAAGCGTGCACACCAACAGAGCATCCACCAACAGAGCATCCACCAACACTTCACGGGCACATCACGAGGCACATAAAGACCCTGCTGCCCATAACACTAGATACACTGCAGTTCACATACTGCCCAAATTCACTCCAACGATGATGCAATCTCCACAACACTCCACCTGGACCTCACACCTGGAAAACAAGGACTCATATGTCTGAATGTTGTACATAGACTTTCGTTCAGCATTCAACACCATGATTGCTCAACACTTGATGAGGAAGCTAAACCTTGTGGGCCTGAACACCTCCTGCTGTAACTGAATCCTGGACTTTTTTACTGGAAGACAGTCCGGATCGCGAACAGCACCTCACACTGAGCACTGGCGCCCCTCAGGGCTTTGTGCTAGTCCCCTGTTGTTCACTTTGCTGACTTTGGGGCTTTGCTGACGCAAGAACGATGAATCCGCATAAAGAGAGTAGGTAGAGAAGTTAAAGGACTGGTGCACAGCCAACAACCTTTTTCTGAATGTTTCAGACAAAATAAAAGAGATGGTTGTTGACTTCAGAAGAACAAAACATGACCATTCCCCACTAAATATCGACAGCTCCTCTGTGGAGATCATAGAGAGCACCAGATTCCTTGGTGTTCAACTGGTGGAGAATCTCAACTGGTCCCTAAACACGGCTCCATAACAAGGAAGGCACTGCCGCGTATTTACTTCCTGAGAAAGCTGAGGAAAGCACAGCTTCCTCACATCCTCAACATCCTCACAACCTTATACAGAGGAACCATTGAGAGCATCCTGAGCAGTTGTATCACTGCTTGGTTTAGGAATTGCACCATCTCCAATCGCAAAAGCATACTGCAGATAGCGATCAGCATTGAGATCGCTCTTCCCTCTGTCATGGACATTTACACCACATGCTGCATCTGTAAAGCCATCAGCATTGTGGCTGATACCCCACACACACTCTTCACACTTCTGCCGTTAGGTTTTGGACCCTCATATCCAGATTGTGCAACAGCTCATTCTCAAAAGCTTTGGAATCAGGTTTTGCAACTCAAATGAACTGAACTTGACTGAACACATAAGACCCCTTAGTAATGAAGGGACCAGACTCAAGCAGTCTCCCTTCCCATGTAGAGAGGTACAACAGAGATTCAGCTCTTTTGACCCAATACCAGACCTCAGGTTAGGTTGCCTGTCTCTTTTTCCCTCCATGAGGGTTAGCTGGACAATCTTTAACCAGTCCTGCAAAAGAGAACTTTCTGCTCCACTGGGCCATCAAGAAACCACCTTCTCCATTACTGATAAGCTTGTCAAACACAACTACGGGGTGCTCTCACCGTCCACAGCCAACCTCGTAAGGCGGCCTCAACTCTGGACTGCTCCCCTCAATGAGTGCAGGTTGAGAGGCAATCACAAAAGGCTGATTTAGGGTATGCTGTGAGAAATACTCTAAAAGCCAGGGCAGGGGAATGGTAAATCCTTTGGGAAAGAGAGGCAGACTGCAGCTTTATCCGTCCCAGCAGGGAAAGGAATGAAGGCTGCCTGTTGATTGTAGTGGAGGTGACTTGCCCCTGACAGTTCAACTGGGGACAGGGGCAGCCACCCCCAAATCCTCTATGCACTGGTATCTGGTATCAGCTTCTTAAATGGGGACCCTCTCTGCACCCTTAGCAGTCAATAGAGAGCTTGGTAGCTGCTCTCTTACACATCTCAATGAGGATCCAGCTCTCCTGGAATGTGGAAAGGATGTTCAGCCATAGCAATTCCAGGCCTGGAAAGAAGATTAGGAAGGGTTACATCCTCTTTACCTTCCTCCTAAATCTCCTCTAAAAGATGAACATCATCATCATCCTCTTTCCCTCTAAAGAAGCAGTGTTCGGCGACATCGTAACGGATCGTCCATGACCAGTTTAGCGGCTGCACCTACGAGGATCCGCTGAGGAGAGCTTCCATCTTCATGGAAAAGAGAATGAGGCAGGGATGGTCAGGAGTGGGTGTGTATAAGGAGGCGTAACTCCCACATACCTTTCATGATTGCTCTGTTAAGTGACCGGTATATGGTGATTGGTTCTTCCAGGGTTGGTCATGCCCGGGAGTTATTCCCATGAGATACCGATTGGATGAAAGAGAACCACAGCTACATATGTTATAGTGGCGTTATGTTACACAAATCGCATTGCAACCAGAAAATATTATAAATGGAATTACGCATTATTAGCATCACCCTATACCTATAGCAATAGGTACATTGTAGAATGCAAGATAAAACGCTAACACCGTTTCGACCGTACAAGAATGACGAAAATGGGTGAGTGACGCCAATGACACCAAGGCCATGTGAAGCGCTATGAGTTGAACAGAGTTGCACCTAGCTCACTGCTCGGCGCTTAATTAAAAACCTGCACCACTACCATAGGGATCGCAATGCCGAAAAAACTGGCCCTGGCCATCTTAAAGTGTAATTATCATAATCCGAACCGTTATCACTTGAGGACCAACTGTATGTAGTTTTAATATAGACATCATAATTCTAGGTTTCCACTGATAGTCCCGGCATACCAATTAATTATTCTTTATTGTTATTTTTGTCTTCCCTGGTCCAGCATTGCTCTGGGTATAAAAGACTAAAATGTACAGAACAGATAAAAAAGGGTTTCTTTTCTTTACTGTGTTGTTTTAATGCTCCATTTTTAGACTTGCAAGGTATGTGCCAGAGGAATCCAAAGCCATCATCACCTCGCATCATGCATCAGTACAGTACCAGGTGGTAGTACAGACTACCTTTGTTGAGCCTTTTGCGCCAGTAATTGGGGCTCAGTACATTGTCCTGGGAGAGATTGAAAAGTCAGAAGGTATGTTTTTGATGTTTTCACTTTTATTTATTTATTTTTTCATTCATGCTTAATACATTTTGCAAACAAGACAAACAAGTCCTGCTTCATCACATTTCTGATTTCAGGGGTCAGTGAAGCCGTTGTGCGTGCACGGGTCTTCAATTGCGTGGACGGTGTTGATGTTGCGTTGCTACAGAATGCCGTAAACGAACAGAGGAAATTGTTTAGGGAAAGAGATGGTGAGGCTGACACGCACTAACATCGCTGACCAAACAATCATATGATATGGAGAGGTACAGTAGAAAATATCAACCTGTGTGTCTTAGGGAATTATAAAATGATCAAAAATGTCATTAGTATTTCTCAGACATGGCTTTAGGACTATGTAAACAAATTTGCATTTGCATAGGTTTTGGTGTAACCCTATATTAAGGTAAATACAAAATAAATTCACTTCATCAGGGTCTAATTTTCATGTGGCTGGCTTGAAGTACATCAGGTTTGGAATAATTTCATCCAGACTCTTGCCATGATATTAATGTTAAAGGTCATATTGTCCTGGATTGTGTGCAGTGTGTATATGTGTGTGCCAAATGAATATTGGTAACTTTTAGCTCAGTCATGAGGTGTTGGATCAGCAGATCCGAGGGTTGTGGGTTCAAATTTCGTACTGCCTTGGGGAAATTCCCACAGCCTCGGGCCCTCTGCCTTAGCAATTGCTCAGTGTATAAATGGAATATTCGATGGGTGTCTGCCAAACAACATCCTTATAAAATGAATAAATCTTTCAAATAAACGTGTTTGTTGTTTGTTTCTGTATTAACAAGACAGATATTTTTTCTTTTATATTTTATTATTTACCATTTTAATGAACTTTTTTTTTTTTTCATGATGGATGAATTTCTTCAAAACAAGATTTAAATAATCCTTGATGGTTTTAAGCAAATAGGAGAACAAAACAAACCCAGCCCATCATCCAAAGTAAAATAAAAATGCAATTAAAAATTTCTTATAAGCTCTCTAAATAAATGTGTCAATAGTTTATATATATATATATATATATATATATATATATATATATATATATATATATATATATATACACACATACAATTTTGTCTCTCACACAGTACGCAAATAAAGTAAACACATCTCTGCAGCAGCAGTAAAAACGTCATTAAATGAACTCCAAAACTGATACAGAATAAAATAATTGTGATAAAAAGCCAGTGCATGCCAGATAGCAGAATAAGTAAAATGCTGAATAAACCCTATAGGCTGTGATATTAGTATTAACAATAGGACAATGTTGTTTGTGCAATCATTATAATATATGACTGGTGTAGTCTGTTTTGGCAGGGTTCTTTTTCCCTGAGAACAATGTGAGCAATATTAGCATTAACACAAATAGTTTGCACTAGTAACAGTAAATTACGGTTACGGTTCAATAGGAATCTTCAAAAGCGGCTCTGCTCTTCACTTTTGCCTGTAAACATGTCTTAAGAGTAGTTGCTGGATCTGTGGCTCTTGTATGATGGGATGTAGCCGGCATCTCTCGACGCCGCAGGAAGCATTCGCAAGCCTGTGGATGGGTCTTTCTTGCAGAGTGCCAATGCTTGCTTATAGTTGATTTTCTGCTTTGTAATCGGATCCACCAAGTCCTTGGCATAGTTGGACTCTTCCTGAAGCTCTCTCATCATCGCATTATCGATCATTTTGTTTTTGACTGCGTCTACCATGCTTACTCGACCTGGCTGGCTGGGGTTGACGAGGCCACCTGTAAGGTACTGCACCTCCATGTAGCGCATGGCTGTGTCTTTAGGCAGCCATCCCTTCTGGACAGCCTCGCCAATAGACAGACGTTCTTTAGTTACTGGATCCTCAACCCCAGTGAAGGCTTTCTGGGCATTGAGCAGCCGTTGCAGCTGGGTGGCTTCAATCAGGCTTCGCTCTGCTGCTTTATGGACCGAATATCTTTCTCGTCTGTTAATATCCACAATACCACCAGTAGCAGCTTGTGCCTCCAGCAACCTTTGGGCTGTAGTAGGGTCAATCATCTGCCGGGCCAGGGCAGAGCGCACAGAAATGCTCGAATCAGTATCGTTATCGTAAACGCCGCAAATAGGAAACTCATCAAGCGAATTGGTGAAGCCTTTGGTATAAGATGGAGGAGCCTGTGCAGTTCTTTGGCTGGTAGCTGGAGTGATTGGAGATGGTCTATTCTTTTCTCCAGCCACAAGAAGGGCAAACTCTGAGATTGGCATCTTTCCATCTTTGTATTGCTGCAATTGATACGGAGTCAGCTTTCCATCTCGGAGAGCATTCTTGATGGAATACTGCTTCCCGCTCTTGCGATCTTGCAACACGGACGTCTCCCCGCCACGTCCCATTGTTGTAATCTCCTCCCAGTCACACTCCAACTCCTGCAAATTGATGTACTGCGTGCGATCGATTAGCCCTTGGATGTAGGCGTCATACGGTGACATGTCTTTACCAGTCTCGGGGTCCAGAATGCTAATTCTGGTGGAGACGTTTTTCTCCTGCGTACGCGTTTCTGAAGTACTTTCCTCTTTCTTCAAGCTGTTCCTGAGCTCTGTGATGGTGTTTTCCCGCTTGTAAATCCTATCCTTCTCGTCCAGAATCTCTCTCTCCAAGCGCTGGACGTCAGACTCCATCTTTATGCTCTTCTGCCTGTTTATCTGCGATCGCTCACTCATCAGCCTGGACTGCTGCTGGAATGAGATGCTGATTTCCTTCTGGTCGTTCTCGAGGGCTTTCAGTTGACGCTGGAGATCCTGCTTTTCTTTGAGAAGGGCATCCTTTTGATATATAAGATTCGTCTCCTCTTGAGAGGTTGTTGTTCTTCTGCTTTCCAGTCGATCCTGTTTTTCCCTGAGGCGACGAATTTCATCATCCACATCCAACCTGGCGTTCCTTTGCTGGAGCATCTGCTCTCTCAAACGGGAAAGTTGAGCTTCTACTGCAGGATCTTTTTCGACCCGGACCACCTCTTTGTAGACCGTTCTCTCAAAAGATTTATCCTTCTGAAGGATTTCGATCTGGATTTTCAAATTCCTGATGTCTCGTTCCAGCCGCATGACATCATTGCTCTCTTTGTCGAAGTCCGTCCTTAGGCCACTGGTCAGTTTTTCTAGCTTTGGATCGCGTTCTACTTTCAGAACCTCCTCCATAACAATATTCTCCTGAACTGGTGGTGGTGCATTCTCCAGCTCATTGATACGATATTTAATTTGAGACAACTCGGTCTCCACGATGATCTTCTTTTGCCTCTCGTCACTTTCTTTAATAGTCCTCTCCTTATCCTCTATCAGAGCTCGTAGTCGTTGCACTTCCTGGTCTGCTTTCCTACGATTGTTTAGTTCCTCATCCAGAGTCCGTCCTAGCCTCTCAAGTTCTATACGTTGCCTTGGATCTTTCTCTAATCTCACAACTTCCTGTACAACCACCTTCTCCTCAGGTCTTTGCCTCTCCAGCTGAATGTATTTGTTCTGAAGATCGAAGACCATCTCCTCAATGCTTCTGCGTGTTTGCGCCTCATCGCGCACCTCCTTCCTTAGACGATCTGCTTCTTTTTCCAAGAGCGGATCGTTGATATACTTGACTAAGTCTTTTGTGACCACCTTGGTTTCTATCTTCGACTTCTCTACCCTCAGGTCATCCCGCTCTCTCTTCATACGGTTCAGCTCGTCTTGTAAGGAATTGTAGCTTCTTTGCAGTGTATAGACTTGGTCCGAGAGCCTTTGAATCTCTCGCACATTCTCTGGACTGCGTTCTTCTTTCACCACCTCCTGAACTACTTCCTTATACTCAATGGTTGGTTTCTGCGAGCGGAGAGCTTGCAAATCAACTTTCACCACACTGATCTTATTTTCATAATCGGAGCCTTGCCTTCCAGCCTCCTGGAGTTCCCTCCTCAGTCGCACTATCTCTGCTTCAGTCTCCGGGGAAATCCTGAAGATTTCGTTGACAATCTCCTTGATGTCTATCCTTTGTTTAAGTTGGTCGACTTGGATGTAGCGTGCCTGAAGATCGGTTAGTTCGTTTAAAAGCAGTTTGTTCTGGTGTCTCTCTTCATCGATGCTAGATCGAAGCCTGTTCGCCTCGCTAATGAGGGCAGGGTCTTTTTCAATCGTCTTCACTTCTTTAGTCACATATTTGGGCTCCAAGGTAGGTATGAGTCTCTCAAGGTTGGAGATTTGACTCTTTGTTTGGACTATTTGATTGTTCAGTGAGCGGACCCTTTCACCCTCATCTTCAATCTCGTTCTTAAAGGACATGACCGCTTTTAGCATCTCAGGATTTTTCTCTACTCTAACAACCTCCTTCTGTACCACCTTTTCTTTAATAGTGGGCCTCTTTTGCTCCAAAAGAATCATCTCTGTTTTCAGCTGACCCCCTTGACTATCTTTAACCTTGACCTCATTTACCAGTTTGTTTATCTCATCTCGCAGCCTTTTAGCCTCCACATCCAACTGGGGGTCTCTCTCATATTTGGTCACCTCTCTAGTTACCAGTTTCGGTTTAGCACTCTTCAGCTCTGTCTCCACGTTAGAGATCTTTCTGGTGAGGACCTCGATTTCACTCTGGGTTCCGGTTCGTCGCAACGCCTCCTCGTGGACCTTTTTCTGAAAGTCTATCAGATCGGCCTCTAGCTTCGGGTCACGGTAGTATTGTACGATCTCCTTCTCTTCCACACGTTCAACACCTTTTCTACTCCTGAGGGACAGCATCCTGTCTTTAAACACTCTAAGCTCCGCTTCAACCTGGCTGCGTCTGCTGATCTCGTCTTCAAGTTTCTTCTGTAGACCATCATTCTCTATGGAGCTCTTTTGTTGCAGTTGCTGCTGCTGCTGTACTATGGCTACTTTCTCCTCTTTCTACAGAAGGAAAAGGACAGAAAAAGGACATCAAGTTATACAGAAAGTCTTGTCTGAAAGGGTGAGCTGTAATCATTTTTCAGTTGTAAAAGCAAAATGTATCACATAATTAAGTTACTTGAGGGAAGTCCATAAATCAGGGCAAATGAATGTATTTATTCTTTTCACTATGATGTGTAGACTGGGAGTTTGCATTGCAAATTACAACCAAAACCAATTTGTTTGAAGTGTCAGATTGACGTCACATTAACCGAATGTGTTTTCAGAGTTACTGTTGTATTCCTGTACAGAGTGTGTTGACTTCATGTGTGGAATCTAATGTAGCTTTGATTTGAGAATGTATATATTTTTTATTTGCCAGATTTAAAAAAAAATGGTGGATTCATACCTGTGCAAGAAGGCTGTTTGCTAAATTCATCTGGTTGAGAAGCTGGTCATTTGTAGCCACGGTGTTAGAGTAGCGGTTCACAAGAGCTTTTTCCTGTAATCACACACAAAAGAAATAATGAATAAAAGTGCAAAAAAAGAAGATAATTTAATAAACATAAAATGCATTCGATTGTTACACTGACATTTCACATAGTCTCACCTGTTTTGCCACAGACACTGCCAAAGTAGGTGTAGTGTCCTTCTTAGAATCTACTACATCAGGGTTGTTAAGAGTAGCTCTGTACTTATCTGAGTTAATATCATATTCCTGCACAGAGTGGGGGGGGGCAAAAATGTTGACTTCACATGTTGAATTCAGGGTTGGTTTAGATGGTACATTTACATCAAACCTAACCGTAAGCTTACATTGAGGATGTCTTCCAGATCCTTAGAGAGATCGGACATCCTTCCCACTTCATAACCTTTCCTTTTAATGTCCTCAACTACTCTCTGTGGAAAGGCAGACATGATAAGTTTGGATGTTTTGGTTTTATTCTCAGTGTGTGATTTGCGCAGCAAGTCTACTGACCTCTTGAGAAGTCTGCTTTGCTTTGACTTCGGCGAGATCGTCAGAGGGTCTGACTTTGTTGTTGGGCAAATTGTCCAGGAATGTGTTAAGGGATTGGACGGAGTTCTGGAAGTCATTATTCTTGGTGCTAGCCCCTTGCAAAAGGCTCTCCCTGTGAGGGGAAAAAAGGTCATTCGAATAAGAAAGAAAGAACAAAAATCTCATACTCGCTATATGACAGATTTGGGTGGACTAGCTCCGTTTAATTTGGTTGATCAACGTACCTGTCGACTAGCTGGTTGCTCAGGTTTGCATAGCGGTTCTGCAGACTTTTCACTTGAGCCTCCTGCCTGCGGATGTCAGGACAGTACTCCTGATACCCCTGCTGCAGGGAACTGCACAGTTTTTCGGTCGTCTCCAGGTCCTTGCTCAGCTTCTGCATCTCTGGTTGGGCAGCAGCCACATCTTTTTTCATGTTCTAAGGAAGTTGAGTCAAAGGGTTAACGAGATATCAGGAAACAATAACCAGAAATGGTTCTATTTTCTCAGTTTGGATAGAAAAGCAATGCGATAATTCCTTGCTTACTTGCAGGTCATGGATGCGGGTTGGGAGGGCATTTGGAAAATCAACAACAGAACTATGTTTGCTAAGCTGTTTTTCAAAACCAGACACGGTTCCGTCCACCTTTCTTATTTGGTTCTCCAAGTTCAGGGATGCGTTGGCTCTGCAAAACAAACAGGTATCTTTTAATTACGCCTACGGTAGAACAACCCTTACAATAATGGGAGTGTTATTGGCTTGTGACCTACTTCTTGGTATAGAGGTCATTGAGGCCAGTCAGACTATCTTGTTTGTTTTTGCTCTGGCTCAGTTTTTCAGGCAAACTGGAGGACACCGGACCATTGATGTCCTGGGATATGAGGGGCTCGATATCTTTCTGTACAGCTGCCTTTTGTTGCGCCAGCTGCTGCAGGGCTGCTGCGGTTTTCTGCAGGAACAAGGAATAAAATTGATGTGTAAATGTAAAAAAAAAAAAAAAAAAAAAAAAAAAAATACCCCTCCTTGAACCGCCACCTTAACGTGGTGGAGGGGTTTGAGTAACCGGATGATCCTAGGAGCTATGTTGTCGGGGGCTAGATGCCCCTGGTAGGGTCTCCCAAGGCAAACAGGTCCTAGGGGACGGCTCAGACGAAGAGCGGTTCAAATTCCCTTATGAAAAAATTAAAATCAAGGACCGTAACGTCGCCCGGTATGGCGCAGCCGGGGCTCCTCCCTGGAGCCAGGCCCGGGGCTGGGGCTCGAGCGCCTGGTGGTCGGGCCTCTACCCATGGGGCCCGGCCGGGCTCAGCCCGAATGAGTGACGTGGGGACACCTCCCCGTGGGCCCACCACCTGCAGGAAGGCTCATAAGGGACCGGTGCAATGTGGTTCGGGCAGTGGTCGAAGGCGGAGGCCTCGACGACCCGACCTCTGGACACAGAGACTAGCTCTAGGGACATGGAATGTCACCTCGCTGGTTGGGAAAGAGCCCGAGCTTGTGCGGGAGGTTGAGAGATACCGGCTAGAGATAGTCGGGCTCACCTCCACCCACAGTCTGGGCTCTGGAACCATACTCCTCGAGAGAGGCTGGACTCTCCATTATTCTGGAGTTGCCAGCGGTGAGAGACGACGGGCTGGTGTGGGCCTGCTCATAGCCCCCCATCTTAGCCGTCATGTGTTGGAGTTTACCCCGGTGAACGAGAGGGTCGTTTCCCTGGGTCGTTTCCCTGCGCCTTCGGGTTGGGGAAAAGTCTCTCACTGTTGTTTGTGTGCCTATGGGCCGAATGGCAGTGTAGAGTACCCGGCCTTCTTGGCGTCTCTGGGAGGGGCGCTGATAAACGCCCCGACTGGAGACTCTGTTGTTCTACTGGGGGACTTCAATGCCCACGTGGGCAACGACAGTGATACCTGGAGGGGCGTGATTGGGAGGAACGGCCCCCCTGATCTGAACCCGAGTGGTGCTCAGTTATTGGACTTCTGTGCTAGTCATAGTTTGTCCATAACGAACACCATGTTCAAACACAAGGGTGTCCATCAGTACACATGGTACCAGGACACCCTAGGACGGAGATCGATGATAGACCTTGTGGTTGTCTCATCTGACCTCCGTCCGTGTGTTTTGGACACTCGGGTGAAGAGAGGGGCGGAGCTGTCAACTGATCACCACCTGGTGGTGAGCTGGATTCGATGGCGGGGAAGGAAGCTGGACAGACTCGGCAGACCCAAACGTATTGTGAGGGTGTGCTGGGAACGCCTAGCAGAACCCCCTGTCAGAGACATCTTTAACTCCCACCTCCGGCAGAGCTTCAACCAGATCCCGAGGGAGGTTGGAGACATTGAGTCTGAGTGGACCATGTTCTCCACCTCCATTGTCGATGCAGCCATTCTGAGCTGCGGCCGCAAGGTCTCAGGTGCCTGTCGCGGCGGTAATCCCAGAACCCGGTGGTGGTCTCCGGAAGTAAGGGATGCCGTCAAGCTGAAGAAGGAGTCCTTCCGAGCCTGGTTGGCTCTCGGGACCCCTGAGGCAGCTGATGGGTACCGTCAGGCCAAGCGGGCTGCGGCCCGGGTGGTTGTTGAGGCAAAATCTCGGGTATGGGAGGAGTTCGGAGAGGCCATGGAGAGGGACTATCGGTCGGCCTCAAAGAAGTTCTGGCAAACCGTCCGACATATCAGAAGGGGGAAGCAGTGCCCTGCCAAAACTGTCTACAGTGGAGGTGGGGATCTGTTGACTTCAACTGGGGACATCATCGGACGGTGGAAGGAATACTTTGAGGATCTCCTCAACCCCGGAGTCATGCCTTCCGATGAGGAAGCAGAGGCCATGGGCTCAGAGGTGGCGTCATCTATCACCCAAGCTGAGGTCACCGAGGTAGTTGAGAAGCTTCTCGGTGGCAGAGCAGCGGGGGTGGATGAGATCCGCCCTGAGTACCTGAAGTCTCTGGATGTTGTGGGGCTGTCTTGGCTGACACGCCTCTGCAACATCGCGTGGCAGCTGGGGACGGTGCCTCTGGATTGGCAGACCGGGGTGGTGGTTTCCTCTTTTTAAGAAAGGGGACCGGAGGGTGTGCTCCAACTATAGGGGGATCACACTCCTCAGCCTTCCTGGGAAAGTCTATGCCAGGGTACTGGAGAGGAGAATTCGGCCTTTAGTCGAACCCCGGATTCAGGAGGAACAATGCGGTTTTCGACCTGGCCGTGGAACACTGGACCATCTCTATACCCTCTACAGGGTGATGGAGGGATCATGGGAGTTTGCCCAACCGGTCCACATGTGCTTTGTGGATTTGGAGAAGGCATTCGACCGTGTCCCTCGCTGCACTCTGTGGGGGGTGCTCCGGGAGTATGGGGTCCGAGGCCCTCTGTTGAGGGCGGCTCGGATCTCTGTATGCACGGAGCAGGAGTTTGGTTCGCATTGCCGGCAGTAAGTCAGACCTGTTTCCGGTGCATGTTGGACTCCGGCAAGGCTGCCCTTTGTCACCGGTTCTGTTCATTATTTTTATGGACAGAATTTCTAGGAGCAGCCAGGGGCTGGAGGGAGTCTGGTTTGGGGACCACAGGATCTCGTCTCTGCTTTTTGCCGATGATGTTGTCCTGTTGGCTCCATCAGGCCAAGACCTTCAGCATGCACTGGGAAGGTTTGCAGCCGAGTGTGAAGCAGCTGGGATGAAGATCAGCACCTCCAAGTCCGAGGCCATGGTCCTTAGCCGCAAAAAGGTGGTTAGCCCACTTCAGGTTGGTGGAGAGCTCCTTCCCCAAGTGGAGGAGTTCAAGTATCTTGGGGTCTCGTTCACGAGTGAGGGGAGGATGGAACGGGAGATCGACAGGCGGATCGGTGCAGCCTCTGCAGTAATGCGGTCGATGTACCGGTCCGTCGTAGTGAAGAGGGAGCTGAGCCAAAAGGCAAAGCTCTCAATTTACTGGTCGATCTACGTTCCTACTCTCACCTATGGCCATGAGCTGTGGGTCATGACCGATAGGACAAGATCCCGGATACAGGCGGCCGAAATGAGCTTCCTTCGCAGGGTGGCTGGGCGCTCCCTTAGAGATAGGGTGAGAAGTTCAGTCACTCGGGAGGAGCTCAGAGTAGATCCGCTGCTCCTCCACATTGAGAGAGGCCAGCTGGCGTGGCTCGGGCATCTATTTCGGATGCCTCCTGGGCGCCTTCCAGGGGAGGTGTTTCGGGCATGTCCCTCCGGGAAAAGGCCTCGGGGAAGACCCAGAACACGTTGGAGGGACTATGTCTCTCGACTGTCCTGGGAACGCCTCGATGTCCCCCTGGGGGAGCTAGAGGAAGTGGCTGGAGAGAGGGAAGTCTGGGCATCTCTGCTTAGACTGCTGCCCCCGCGACCCGGTCCCGGATAAGCGGAGAAAGATGGATGGATGGATGTAAAAAATATTCCTCTTTAGCACTGCTTTTATGCACCCTAAAAGTTCTGGAAGCTGGACATGTGACATTGTATGCTTTCCACATAGCTCTGGTGCATAGTTTATTTTAAAAAACATACAATGCCAAGCATCACATTGGTGATCCACTATATTTGGTATGTATTTTGAGTGAACAATGGGGGAGAAAGGGACACACATTTACATGTATATGGTAAAAAAGTTCATTCATTCATCTTCTACCGCTATATCCGATCTTCCCTCGGGTCACGGGGAGCCTGTGCCTATCTCAGGTGTCTATGGGCATTACTACCCATTACTCCTTTAAGTGTTTAAGAAAACCTGAACTTTTTTCATGAAGGTTGTTCTACGGCTGTCGGTCGATAAAAATATTTCATTGTGATTAATCTCATGATTGTCATGAGTCAACCAGTGATTAATCGCAATACATTATTTATCTGTTTTAAATGTACCTTAAATGAATGTTTTCAAGTTTCAACGAATTGAACAGGTATAAAATATATAAATATAATTTAAAATCTTTTTTTTTATTATTATTATTAATTGAGTTATTTTTAGACGTTGGAAATTATTTGCTTCATTTGAATTTCTTATGTTTCATATACATTTCTGAAGTTCAGCTGTTGTTTTCATTGTTAAAATTACAGTATATAGCTCCTTTTATCAATTATGTTCTGGTTGCTTTCTGACAGTTTGCAGTGTGGATGAGTAGAGGTAAATGCTGGACTTGTCTGGGGAGGCCACGGACTGGCGTTTCTTTATTTGTGCTTTTTATTCCTTCAGAAAGTGAATTTTGACAGCTGTAGTTTATTCACTAATATCTTGGTAGACCAATAGAATAACCTTTATTTGTCACGTATACGTTACAGCACAGTGAAATCATCTTCGCATATCCCAGCACACACACACAATTTTCATCCATGTGGTATTCACAATTCAAAAGTATCCTTTACGAGTATCCTGTAAATGTATGCAATCCAACTCCGTGGCAAAGGAAGGTTTGAGACCAAACCCATATATGGAGGTTATGGTCAGGTGTATATATGTATGTATGTGTATGTATATGTATGTATATAGTATATGTATGTATATATATATATATATATATATATATATATATATATATATATATATATATATATATATATACACATATATATGTTTGTCAAAATTAATACCTCTTGGTCTTTCAGGCGATTGGCCAGATCTTTAGCAGGGTTGCTGCTGTCCAGTGGAGCTCTCATTCTGTTCTGCATGCCCTGTTCTACCAAAGCCAGGTCTTTGTCCAACTGATTCAGACGTTCACTGAGTTGAGTAGCTTTAGGGTTCTCCATAGATTGCGAAACAGGAACTGGAGCACACAAGAATATATTGAATATGTGATATTGATATGTATATTCTTGCTCAATTTGACTCCCCTGTGCGTGTATATGTGTATGTGTATATACACCGAGTGCGTGTGGTGTTTTCACCTGATTGCACTGCTCGTTTGACGTCAGGGACCTGAGTCTTCAGTGAGGCCCTGACTGCTGAACGCCTTTTCTTCAGGTCATCCAGATCTTTGCCCAACCTACCCACACACACACACACACACACACACAGAACATTTTAATGACATATCTATATAGTGGTCGTCCGGAACTCACAGAGGTTAAGACCCCAGCGAGTTCCGAAATTCTGGACGCACCCCCTGTGCAACCTTAATGAATTCATCTAGACATTATAAAGTGACTAACAGAGAATGTATGAAATTTGTTAGTGAAAACATAGTTTAAAATGTAATTCCTAACGTTCATGGACATTCCGTCTCGCTGCAGATTCCTGCAAATGTTAAGATAATCCACAATTTGCTGTTTTTTTACTAGCCGCGAGTTGCGAGACTTGCTTTTCATTTATTTATTTATTTATTTATTTTACCAAATTGCTCCCATGACAGAGATGGACTTCAAATTTCAAAAATGATCATTCCAAAATCCAGACTTACAGGTCCACTTTGTCAATGGCCTCACTGTCAGGTGGAGGAATCAGGAAGCACGCGCCCGGAAAGGATTCGAGGGACCCGTTACTCGAATGCACTTCCCATTTTGCGTTGTTGCTGTTGGATTTCAAGGTGAATTTCTCGCCTCTGTATGCGGCGGCCTGGGCAGTGAAAATAAG
The DNA here is from genome assembly GCA_030449085.1 of Kryptopterus vitreolus. Lineage (NCBI taxonomy): Eukaryota > Metazoa > Chordata > Actinopteri > Siluriformes > Siluridae > Kryptopterus > Kryptopterus vitreolus. Next base: position 8,344,553 of record JACRUU010000029.1, on the reverse strand, counting down.
TGTGTGAGAATGTGTAGGATACACAACATGAGAAAGGGTTTGGATCAAAACCTGTAACTGAAAGTAGCTGTAGAATATTGCTAATGGTAAATTCTGAGCAAATCTTTGATTACTCTACAGTTTTAATGTAGAAATAACATTTCTGAAACGTAATATTTCGACCCTGTTGTGAAACATGTAGCTGCTATGTGAATGAATGCAAAATGCCTCTGTGGGAAGTGTGTTCATTTAAGACACCTTGGGTGTGTTCCAGTCACACAAAGACTCGACGGTGATGGGTCGGCTCGGGGTGGTGCGGCGGAGTTTGAGAGGAGCGATGGTGGTACTGCGCTTTCTCAGATCTGCTAAGAGTTGCTCACAGCGCTGTAGAGGCCTTTCCTCTGCCTGCGAGAGAAAGCAAGTGAGGGATTGAGAGCGAATTAAAGAACGAACTGAACCGTTGTTTACTATGTAAAACACTTCGGAAACCCATGAATACACCACAGCAAACATCCAAGCCAAATACTTTCATTACTACAAATCTGTTTCACTTTTATTTCCTTACATTAATACATTTTAATATGATTTGCTTACATCGAGCTGCAGCTGAGTCTCTGTGTTAGTCTTTTTCGCCAGAGCTTTGGGGTCCAGAGTGGAACTGAGGTCTGTTAAGGATTCGGACAAGGTCTCGGAATCCAGCTGGTACTGTGCACAGAGAAAACAGTTTTAATATTACAGAGATATAAAATAATAATAAAAATATCTATGGTATAATACATTTTTATATTACATATAAAATATATACACATATATCAGAAACGTTTAATGTAATCAAGCTTTAACTAAATGGATTCACACACACACATATAAATATATAAAAATATAAATAAATATGTGTGTGTATGTATGTATGTGTATGTATATGTATATATATATATATATATATATATATATATATATATATATATATATATAATAATATAATATTAACAGGATTATGACAGAAAAACGGATTACTTGACACATTTATTTTTCTTTACTTAAACCTTAAATTGACATTTTTCAAGTTTTTATTACTCTAAATAATTATAACAGGTCTATACATGTCACTTTATTCATTCTTTTTTTATTCACTGAATTATTTCTAGACTTGAAATTAGAAATGATTCTCTAATTTGTATTTCTTTTGATCTGATCCCTTCTTCAGTGGTTGTTTAAATTGTTAAATTATGGTATGTAGCTCCTTTAAGAATTATGTTCCGGTTGCTTTCCCTCAGTTCACAGTAAATTTTAAAACTCTAATATACTTTGCAAAAAATACGTATTTAGTCTTTTTATTATAATTATTATTATTTCACTTATTCTTGATGTCTTCAATTCTTCTACTGTTTCCTGTAATGAGGTTGCTGTAACTCAAATAGAATTTCTTGTATTTTCATCATTTCAAATACGTGCTCCATAAATCGCAGACGTAAATAAAAATAAATCCCGTATGCATCCTGTAAACCAAAATAATCTGCTCCGTTCCCTGATACCGCCACCTCAAAGAATTTCCAATACGACAATATGTCGACCGTTCCCTGACGCGTCACCACACCCAAAATCTCAAGATGACTTTTGCGATCGTCCCGAAGCTGAACCTAATCCTGGTGCACTCCCGTTACCTTTTTGTAATCCTCCACTTTGTCCAGATGTGTTTCTTGGCAGATGCACAAGTTGAGAAATTTCTGCCACTCATTCCTCAGCATGTCTCTGTGGCCCTGAAACGTGAACACGAAAGCTTACGCGTGCTGAAACCCACACGGATGCTATAAATCAGTGAGTGTGATGGTGAAATTATCGCTGGTGTCGTTCTCCAGCAACAAAGAACATGCAGAGAGAGAGGCAGTGAAATATCAGTTACCATCAAGAAAAGAGTAAAGAAGTTTACACAGAAATTTCACAGTGTAACGTGAATCTCACAAACACAAATTCCATCAATCTAGGACTGTTGAGTCATTCAGCCATGAGTGTTGAGATGTGTGTTTGTACACTTTCTATATTTCTCCATTGAATTCAATCACTAACTATAATCTCTCTCTCTCTCTCTCTCTCTCTCTCTCGCTCACCTGAACAGTGGTTGCTGCGGGGTGTTTCATCTCGAGCAGGCGATCTCCACCGTCCTGCAGTTTGTTCACCTCGCTCTCATGAGACAGCAGACTGTTGTTTTTAAAGTTCTACAGCAGAAAACACACAGTCGTCATTGGTTGCGTTTCTGAGATCGGCGAGGGAACGGCGGCCGCAGAACGTGGCCTCACCTCGTAGCGGCGCCGGACGTCCGACGGATCCACCATGCGGTCGCTCCAGTCCTGTTGGAGGATCTTCGCCTGTTCGTCGGACAGGTACGCTACCTCTTTGTTACAGCATTGCATGTATTCGTACAGGCTGTTCAGGTAGTGATGGCGCCATTTGGAGTTTTCCTACACGAGCCGCAACACGTTTTGATTGAATATAACACGCATACACAAATACAAACAAATAAAACACAAATACATTTGCTTAAACATCTTACCAAGAGTTTCTCGTATTGCTTCTTGAGGTCAACATATTCCTCCTAACACGAAAAAAAAACTGATTAATAAACAATCACCAGTGATTTATACAGAATCTTTTATAAATCTGAGGTTGTTGTGGTTCGTATAGCAGACCTTAGAGCTGGTGCTGTCTGGGCTGAGCTGCATGTTGTAGGCTTCGATCTCCTTGTGCAGTAAATTGTGGGCTGCGATCTGTTTCTCCAGCTCGGCCATGGTGGGTCCATAGGCCTCTGAGCCGACCTCTTTCTACAACACACGCATACAGATGTGCGCTATTAAAACCTTAGAAGACAGCAGTCGAAGGTCCTGAGGCTTTTTAAAAACATATGTGCATGACTTCTACAGCTTTCTTTTCTTACCCTCCAAAACTATGGAACTTCCTCATACAGATGTTAACTATTTTCAAAACCTATTGAAGATTTTAGGGTTACGCTTCTTCCAAACATGTGAAATTGCAGCGCAATCTTAAACAGAAAGCTGTTCAACTTTATTTGTGATTCCTTTTTTAAGAATGACATTCTGTTGTTTATTCGTTGTCTATTGTCAAACTTTGACAGAAAATACTGTTACAAGGGTCATATCAATGTGCTCTAATACATTGGGTTTGAATAGTAACTACATTAAATTTTAATTACATTGTGGACATTAGACAAAAAAAGTATATAGACACTAAAAAGAAAACACGCAGTTGTTGATTTGGTGGCGAATTGAGATGGTGGTCAATGAAATGATAACTTATAGGGTGAATATTCTACATTCATTAACACAACTATAAACTACACATCTAAACATCTTTAAACCTAAACTTTGTTCGGAAGGTTATGTTGGAAATGTAATACGACACAGATTACAAATGACTCTACTCAAAATGTAATAAGTAGGTTAACTTTATAAAAGTAAAGTAACTGATTACATTTGATTACTTTAATTTGTCCACTAGGTGGCGCTCGGAAAAAGTGGGATATATTTCGAACTGAGCTCTTCAGAATCAAATTGTTGGGGGGGGGTGTAATCTTTAGCATTTTTAAAAGTAACTGTACGTGTCGTAGTAACTGTAACGGATTACTTTTACTTAGTAATTAAATTACGTAACGCCGTAACATGTAACAAGTTACTCCCCAACACTGTGTGTAAAGAAATGCTTTTTCGGTGAGTTAAACACTTTTCTCGGCTTTACATCAGGCCACATGAACCCATCTTTATATCATTTCCAACAATTTGTGGGAGCAATAAAGAAGGGAAGTGATTTCTATCATTTGCTGTTTACTTGTTTCTGGTTGAACACTTGGGTCCAGTTGATGCGTGGCTGCAGGCCGACCTCGTTTATTTGCTTGTAGAGTTCGCGGTAAAACACGCAGTCCTTCAGCCAGCGATCATGAAGTCGACTCACACTATCATACAAATACATATCAACCATAATGAACAAGGATTATACTCAGTTCCGCCATCTAGTGGCCAGTCATTGAAGCACGTGTACACGAGAGCGCATCAGGGATTCAATAAGTTCAGCTCTAATATAATTTCATAGCATTTATTAAGGTTTATAGCATTTCATAAAATTCAATATATTTAATGGCTGAAATAAAGGAAATCATACATACGGTTTGCTAAATAAAATGTATGTAGTGTTGGAGATTAAAAAAAATATATATATATATATATATATATATATATAGATATATAGAGAGAGATAGAAGATAGATAGATAGATAGATAGATAGATAGTGTATACCTTTGAAAATTACGCATAATCTACAAAAACAATAAAGAGGCTTTATAAAATTATAAAAAAGATCATTTGAATTTTAGTTCCAAGTATAATTCTTTTTAAATGTAAATATATGTTATTTAAAAAAAACTTTATTGAGCTTAACATAAAAGTGATTACACTTATAAACTTTGCTAAATACAGTCATTTCAGGAATATTTTTCGTCCCATTGGCTTTAGAAGGATCCTCAAACTTCAGGAGGCAGGTTAAATGTGCCTGTGTTCTAACAATCCCCTTCTTGTTGAGGTCGGAGTAAAACACACAGCCCTTCAGCCAGCGATCATGAAGTCGACTCGCACTACCACACAAATACATAGCCATCATTATGAACAATGATTATACATATTTGCGCCATCTAGTGGTCAGTCAGTGAAGCACGAGTACATGAGAGCGCATCAATGATTCAATAAGTTTAGATCTAATATAATTTCATAGCATGTGTTGATGTTTATAGCATTTAATTAAATGTAATACATTTACAGGGTGTAGCTCATGGTCTAATACCCTAGGCTAATGATCGGAAGGACAGGGGTTCGAGCCCCAGTATCGGCAAGCTGCCACCCTTGGCTCCTTGATCAAGGCCCTCAAAACCCGCTGTGCTCCAGGGGGCTTCGTATCATGGCTGATCCTGCACTCTGACCCCAGCATCCAAACAAGTTGGGATATGGGAAAGAATTTCACAGTGCTGTAATGTATATGGGGGGGGCACGGTGGCTTATTTGTTAGCACGTTCGCCTCACAACGCCAGGGTCCGATTCCGGGTTTGGTTTCCCATCTCGGCCATGTGTGTGTGGAGTTTGCATGTTCTCCTCGTGCCTCAGGGGGGTTTTCTCCGGGTTCCCCCGGTCCAAAAACATGCACGGTAGGTTGATTGGCAGCTTGGAAAATTGTGTGTGTGAATGTGTGTGTGTGCCCTGCGATGGGTTGGCATTTAATCCAGGGTGTATCCTGCCTTAATGCCCATAGACGCCTGAGATAGGCACAGACTCCCCGTGACCCAAGGGAAGATCGGATAAAGCGGTAGAAGATGAATGAATGAATGAATGAATGAAATGTATATGTGACAAAAAAGGTCTATCTATCTATCTATCTATCTATCTATCTATCTATCTATCTATCTATCTATCTATCTATCTATCTATCTATCTATCTATCTATCTATCTATCTATCCCCCTTATCTAATCTATCCTATAAATCAATCTAACTATCTATCTCTCTATCTATCTATCTATCTATCTATCTATCTATCTATCTATCTATCTATCTATCTATCTATAGTGTATATCTTAAAAAAAAAACAATATTTAAAGAGACTAAAATTCCAAAATTATTTTTTAAAATTATAGTTTTAGGTTGCAGTACAATTATTTTCAAATGTAAATATATGTTATGTATGTATATAAAAACATCAAAGTGAATCCACTTATAACTGTTCCTAACTACTGTCAGTTCAGGAATATTGTTCGTCTCATTGTCTTTATAAGGATCCTCAATGCTGTGTAATGATGTAACACAGAGTGCCTGTCTTCTAACAATCCCTCCCCTTGTTCTCATAGATGGATTGATACCACTACACAGTGGTAAAAAAATCTCTGTGGTGCCTCTGAAAAACTGGATGCAGTTTGTAAAAATATACATTATTTATAAATCAAGAGGCAATTTCTAAATACATTATGGGAAAATTGTCCATTTATCTGATAATGTTTGTGTACTCACTCTTGCTCGATCTCGTCTGTCTGAGGATGTTTCATTTTCTTGGCTTTGTCCAAATCCAGAAAAAGATCCTTGAGGAGCCCTTCGGCCTCAGACAAACACTCCGAGCTCTCTTTCTGGTGTTTGAATGGAACGCTCTTCTTGTCATTCTCAGCGTCCTGAAAAAGACACCGAGGCAGAAATGAATTTGATGAGCATTTGCATTCTTATAAGGAACACGTGAAGGGAAAGAACAGAAAGGGCTGGAGAATGGGAAATTTCCAAGAGTAGTCTTAGCAGAGACAAGGAGATAGAAATAGGTCAACAATGACTCACAATGACCATCAGCTCTTCGGCCCTCAGCACGTCTTTTTCCACTTTGTCAGCATTCTCCTGCATGCGTGCTATCAGCAAGGTCAAGTCATTCACCTGAGACCTGTAGGATTCGGGGTCATAGATCATGGTCAGATTCTTCCTTCAGTGCTTTCACCCGTCCTTCACTGCTTTTCAAACATTAATCAGATGTCGGTGTAACATTTCTGCCTGGGTTTACACAGCCGAAGAAGTGAAAAGAAAGGACGGTGATGTCATGTGATCTGGTTGCCTACTTGAACCACTCTCACTTCAGGAAATTTAGAAGGTGCTGGCATTTGTCTCGGGAGAAAAAGGCAGCGATATAATACACGTGTAATTGTGTAATGACATAACTCTCTGCGGCACGCAGGGTCCTGGTTGCTCGGTGTACTGAAGTGAGAAGACGACATGTGTCGAATCAAAAACAGGGAGTGAAGTAAATACAAACGATTCGATGTAGATTTGTGTGCGTTCTCACCGGACCATTTATTCAATATACCTGCTTCCTTTATCTGTGTGTAGTTGTCCACTGACTTGTTCTCAAAATCATCATGTTAATGTGTATAATCGGTGTGTATCTCTGCTATTATGACTAGGAATGTATCAAATGTATCGGTGAAAGATTAAACACCATGTTAGCAATTGGAAAATATTTCTACAGACTTTAATCTCCTCAAATCCGACCAGCAAAGTATGTATCTGCGGCAAAGTGGTGGAACGAGATGAGGCCCCCCCGAACAGGTTCGACATTATTTCTGACATGTTAAGCTTGTATGTGCAGTTTGGGTGTGTGGGACAACAAAACTACAGATACCTGGGTTCAAAGAATTCATGGTATGTCTGTCATTCCACACACACACACACACACACACACACACATATATATATATATATATATATATATATATATATATATATATATATATACACACACACACACACACACACACACACACCCCTTCCCTCGCCACTTTCTCTTAGTTAGTAACTGCCTCTCATATTTGTCAATCAAGCTCTCGCAGAGTATGCCTTACGCATACCTTATATGGGAATAGAGAGTTCATTTTAATACGCTGTAGTCACAGTCGTTATATTGCCCTGCCTGAGCGTGAAAACATCCCACGCCCGCCATCCTAATGCACCCTTCACCCAGCTGTCCCTTGCACTGGTTTGGTAAACCTCCTTAGCTGAAACATGATAGGGCCTGACAAATACCTTAACACACCCTCGCTCTAAACCGAATCTCTTGGAAAACACCAGCGATGAAATCCCAGCGAGATAAACTGAGACCGAATGGTGCTGTAATCATTTTTAACCCCTCTCGTCCATTGACAAAGCTGGTTTTGTTCCTTCGCAACAATGCTAACAGTGTTCCAACACCCTCTCAAAGATATAAAGGGGGGGGGTTCTGAGAAGCCTGAAGAGCTACATAATCAGGAAACATGTTTGACACAAAAACGCTACAATTAAATACCTACAAAGGTCAGGAGCACCATTTTGTACTGTTCCATTTGATCTTGAAATACACTTGTTAAACCTGATTTTACATATTCGGGTGAAGATATCTAAGGTGGTTACCGAATAGGTGTGTCTAAACAAACGCAAACGGAAAATGTTTGTGGTGACACGACTGCCAAGGCATCTCGCTTCTTTTACTCTAGATGTCCGTGGTTCATATAGGGCAAATTCTTTATGGAAAATTGCAGGTCATTTTACAAAATCATGTTTCTGATATAAATTGGTCACATTTGGCATTTTATGAACATTTTTGTCCATTTTATTTGGGAGTTATTGATCATCAGTACCTACAGGCCTTGATTTGCTCCCCATACACTTAATATCCCACTTAGTTTATTCTTCTGATTGTTGCCATATGACAAGTATATAATGTTACTCATTAGCTCATCCTGGAGGTGTTTATGAAACGTCTCGGCTCGCAACCTCATCATTCACTTAGGTATCATCCACTCCATCTCGGCCTCGCATTGGCACAAATTCATATTTGTTAGTAATTGTTTAGTTAAAATATTTGTTTCTCAAACCAAACACGAAGGCCTGAGGTGCATCAGCAAAGCCAGGTGACAGTTTGATGTACAGTGCAAACTAAAGGAGCATGACTATGACTAAGAGCTCTGCCAACACCAACTGGAGCCAAGAGTTAGTTCTGATTAAAGAAGGTGCCAGGGTGCTACCAAAGTCTCGTTCGTCATTTAACTTAATGTTTACACAGCAAAGTGAGCTCTTGCTTATAGCACGACCTCCATAAGGGTTCGGGGAAGACCAGTGAACTCACACAAGTGAACTATGCACTGGAAAGCTTATCAAAAAAAAGAAAAAGAAAAAGAGACCTTGTGTGCAGGATGTTTCAATCTCCAAAGCCCAACATTAAAATTCTGCCTGGGTAGGCATTTGGTAGCTTGCCAAGTGGAATCAGGTGATAATTGAATATTTAAGGCATTGTAAGGCAGTGTATTGTTGCCTTCCATGACTGATGTCATGAGAACACTTAGCTGAGCCATGAAGGACATTATGCCCCTACCACCACATACTACCCAACTACAGACAAATATAGACTATCTAAGCAAAACCCGAGCAAAGTTTAAGAACGGCTAAAGACGATCTCCTCCATGTCCTTCTCCGCACACTGACGGCGAAGGCCGAGTGTTAGATCTGTGGTATAAACCTGAGCAGCCCGGAGCTGACCGACTTTTTAGCCTCCACCTGAGCTCTGGTTACAAGCACCTCCTCAAAATCAGTCACCAACTCGCACTCACTAACTCACTCACTTGGTCATCTTGGACGAACCCTTGAGGGTGCTGCTGTCCTTGGTGGCATCCTTGGTGCTCTTCTTAAACATCCTGCAGGTTCGGCGAGAGGTGAAAAATCACCTGCTGTTTATAGGTGGATATTTCTCGTAATAGAAGGATTTAAATCCGTGTCTCGGACACTGTTCAGTTTCTTCGTCTGTGCAGGGTCTTGTCACAATCGCACATGTACCCACACACCCACCCACACACACACACAAACACACGTTCTGTGCGTCTCCAGTGGTGTGTGTCTCCTATAGAGTGTCGCAAACTGGTAAAAGATGGAGATATTTGCTTGTCTCTGCTCCGCCCTGAGGAACAAGTGTCGGACGACACCCAGGCGTACCGAAGGACCGGGCAGACCTGTTCTACGATCCCATTTCTCTCTCACACACACACACTCACACACACACACACACACACACACACACACATATATACACACATACACAGTTTTTTGTCATACATTCACAATGTGGGCCAACAGAGAATGCCTTCTGGAAATGTGCTTGAAATGCCAACATGAGTATACATGTACCTCTTTCTGATGACTGTGCTAGTTATTCAAAACCCACATATATAGATAATTCTAAAGAAACAGAGCTATAGAGCACTTCAACTATTAAACATTGAAAGAATATTAAATTACAGAGCCTTCAAATAAAAAAAATTAATCAGCTCTAGTATTTTGTTACAGTATATATGCAATCAAACATGTTCATTCAGGCTTCAATTATTCACTGGCCACGTTAACCCCCTAATTCATGTTCTTGGCTGAATGAAATAAAGATATATGACATAAAAATATGCACTTCTTCTGTGGACTGTTGGGTTGTTGCATGTTCTGAGGTGCTTTTCTGCTCAGCACAGTTTTATGAGGTGGTATCAGAAAGTGTCGGGACCAGATCTGTTTACAACTCTATTTATCTAACTTTACAAACTATCACCTTCACAACAGTCCCCTTTCCCTGTGAGTTCCTGTCGCTTCGGGACTATACCATGGAAGTCTACTTTTCGAATAGTGTCAGGCACCTTCTGCAATTCAATGCTGGATCTCCATAATGGTGTTAAAATACGAGATGGATCTTCATCTTCAGCTCAGTAACGCACATGGTCAGAATAGCACCAGTTGCATAGCTCCGAAACTACACAGGGTGACGTCTTCTGCCATATATACATATATATATATATATATATATATATATATATATATATATATATATATATATACTGCCACAGTTTTGTACAGTTGCACATTCCATTTATCTATCACTATACATACATTTTCATATTTATTCTACAAGCTGTACATATATAATTACTTGGATTACAAATGCTGTACATATTCACATATTTATATCACTCACTGTACATATACTCATGTCTATTTGCAATGACACTAACTAACTATCTATCTATCGATCGATCGGTTGGTGCTTCCTGTGACTGCACGTGCAGCCTTGTACTGCCACCTGTTGGCAGGTTTTAAAATTTAAAACTGTTTTGCTTAAAAAGTGACCCATTTGCTCATTTCTTTCTGACCTCTCATCAACAAGACGTTTCTTGATTCAAGCAAAAAAGCTGTTGAGCTCACATTATGTTTGTTGTGAATATTAACAGAAGCCTTTGACTTGTACCATGTATGAATGTAGGTGATGTGCTGTTGCCACATGATTGGCTGCCTGGATAGTTTCATTCTGTGAATGTTCTCCCAATGTTGCTCTGGTGATCGTCTGGGTTCTCCAGTTTCCTCGTACCTTCCCCAAAACAAGGGATGGCTAGGATAAATTAACCCTAAGTATAAATGTCTGAATGACTGTGTGAGCGACTAGAGTGCTATCCCACCATTCAGTGCCACCCAAATGAGGATGGGATTCCCTTTTGGCTGTAGTTCCTTTTAATGTTTCGTCCTCATGACATCTCACTGACGTGTTCATCGGTGATACAATTAAATGGATTAAATCTATAAGCACTTACTTAGACACTTTTTTTTTCCATTGTTAAAACCATTCTGCAAACAAAAATGAATTGGACTGAACAAGCATTGACCAAAGGAGAATTTTTCTTAATGCTTTAATAAAAGTCACATTCATATATCACACACATTTTCTTATGAACCTTGTGTGTGTAGTATGAAGGGCGGTTTTATTCTTTGGAATGTCGTGCAGCCACTTTCTTTCAGCTGGGCTGTGGCAGAACGCCTGCATTTCAAACACAATAAATCATCTGGGTGTGTAAGTGTGAGTCACAAGCCATCTCTCTTTTCGTCTCACTCCCTTCCTTTTGCTGTCTCTCTCACTGCACCCAATACTGTATGGGAGTGCACTGGGAAATTTGTCATTTTATACTGTAATCATGTTTTATATGTACATGACCAAATATTAAGTGATATGTTCATGTTAGTCATGTGGAAAGTAAAGGAAACTGGGCGTGGCCCTTATTGGAATTTGGAATTAATGCCTCATAAGTTCTAACAATAAAGCCTTAAACGTCATTTCCAAACGGCAATTAAAATCCAAACTCCACCTTCGGTTTGATCCAGTGATGCTATGCGATTAGATGAATCCACGATCATATCCTAAATTGTTTTACTTCTTTGATATCACACAATGTTGCAAATAATAATATATAAATAAATATCCTGCTTTTTTTAAAGCAACTGGAATCCATAAACAACCAGTAATGAAGAACATTAATACCATAAATGTTTAGAATCTCGGATTAAACATTGCATCAAGTGGAACATGTAAAAATGATGTGTGAAAATGTTTTGGACAATGTTTTTATTTATCCAGCCATCCATCCATTAAGGATTTTATATTTCCAGACCATTCTGAAAATATTTTGCTTACTTTCAAAATCTAAAGTTAAACCAACCTATAAATAAAACCTTAGCCGTTAAATAATGCAATGTAACAACACATGTATCTCTAGTTATTCTTGTTCTATTTTATTTATTCTCTGTGTATCTACGTATTCTTAAATTCTTAAAGTACATTTACTGCATTTCAAATTTCAAATTGAATATCTTACTTTCACTAGAGTCATAGTCCTATTTTTAGTAGAACATTATATATTTCATTCATGCTGATTATTCATATTTTACATTTTTCCCTCGTTCATTGACACTCATTCTACCTTGAACAACGCTCATTTTTCACTGCCAGCATTCGTAAATGAGGTATTTGTTCAAAAGCAACTGCGACATGCAGTTACCATGAAAGTGAGGGAGTGTGTTTGCTCAGAGAATGCCATCTTGAGGTGTGTCTCCTACCCGAGTGTCTTCTATTCTTCAGCGTTGTGAATCTGATGCTCATGGGAATCATGCAAATGTTTATAATATGTACCGAAATATTATGATCAGGAATACAAATGAGCTCAAACAGTAAAAATCTGATGCTGGCTTACTGAAGCCAGGAAACATTTTAGTTTATAACAGTGGAATGACGTAGAGCTACTTCTGTTTCATAAATTTAATGTGTTTAAGGTCAGTGTTCTGTTGGAGGATGTCAAATGCTAAAGCTAGCTAATCATTCATAAGCCGTTAGTAATCATAAAGGGATTTAAAATGATATAAACAATCTTCTAAAGTATCACTTCTCAACAAATGATGACCTGCTGGTAATGGTTTCCTCCTGAAAACATATACAGCATATTCTGTAACTACTGTTCCGCTAGCTTTACCTGCAAGCTAGCGTTCAGTTCCTGAGTTAGCAACATGATAAATAAAAGATACGGCAAGTCATATAACAAAAAATATCTAGTAAATAGACTTTTTAAAATTGCTTCTCTTTTTTTCACCTCCCTGACAAGTAATTTGAGAACATTGTTAGCCTCTTTTCCACTAAAAAACAAAACAAAACAAAATAAAACCCCATACGGTGCTAATGGCACTCCAATCATACCAAGGGGAACTTTTGAGTCATCAAAAAAACCCAACAAGGATAACATGTAGAGAAACAATGCATGGGCTTTTACAAGGTCTGTCCAGGCTGCATGTTTGCTTTCGCAACTTTGTTAAATATTAGTGCAATGATATTATAATGCTAGCTCTATTTGCACTTGAATGTCATTAAAGGTAGTCGTATATTTCGCTATACACACAATACGCGATATACATTTGCATAACATTTAAAGGCACTTAATTCTGCCTCTGTCCACACACACACACACACACACACACACACACACACACACACACACACACACACAAGTGAATCTTCGATTAACACACTTCATTCTAAGAATTACGGTTAAACCGTGCAAAGGAACCTCTAATACTCATGAAGATATATTGTGGTTCTTCAGCCTTTGTAAAATGATGACTTTAAAATTTTGCCTAGTTTGAACAAAGTGCACAACTCTTGAAGTACAAAAATAAACGTTTGCACTTCAAATCCATATTTCATACATGTCATATGGATGAAATGTATTACAGCTTTGCAGGCATTGGTGTTTTCACTGTTCAAATCTAGAGTGTGTGGGTTCGTTTGTCTAAGCAGGTTTGCCTGAGGCCCAGAAATCACTTTGGCTGCTATGTATGTTGAGGAATGTGAAGCATGCTTATCTTAGGCCACTATGATAACCATCTGTGGTGGAATTCATGGAGGGGAAAAAGAAAGGCGAGACAGTCAACGAAGGTAAAAATGCAATAAAGGAGTGAACGCAGAGGCAGAATGAATGCTATGTAAATTGTTCAATAGTCTAGTAATTTCTGGATGGTCTCTAGGGAAGGGAAACTGTACACTATACACAAAAAAAAAACAGAAAAATGAAGTTTCAATAACTTGAATACTACTTTGTCAGATGGTGCTTTACAAATATTTCGGCATTGAAAAACTAAGAACATCATTCATTCATTCATTCATTCATCTTCTACCGCTATATACGATCTTCCCTCGGGTCACGGGGAGCCTGTGCCTATCTCAGGTGTCTATGGGCATTAAGGCAGGATACACCCTGGATGGAATGCCAACCCATCACAGGATACACACGCACACACACATTCATACACTAGGGACAATTTTTCAACCTACCGTGCATGTTTTTGGACCGGGGGGAAACCGGAGAACCTGGAGAAAAACCCCCTAAGGCACAGGGAGAACATGCAAACTTCACACACATGCCAAGACGGGAATCGAATCCAGACCCTGGAGGTGTGAGGCGAACGTGCTAACCACAAAGCCACCGTGCCCCCCCCTAAGAACACCAGTAAAAGTTTATTTGTCACATATACATTCTAGCACAGTGAAATTGTTCCTTCGCATATCCCAGCTTGGTTTGGAAGCTGGGGTCAGTGTGCAGAGTCAGCCATGATACGGCGCCCCTGGAGGACAGACGGTTAAGGGCCCTGCTCAAGGACCCAAGTTGACTTGCTGGCATTACAAACGGTGTCACACTTGTATAGCTAAAGCTTGTGTTACAGTTTGTATAAACAAATGACAGTAGAGATAAAAGGAAGATTTTTGAGGGTGTAAAGTGTCGAGCCTACCTCTGGGTAAATATTTTTTTAAATATTTTTTCCTCTTGCCGTCGCCACCCTGTTTATCAGTAAACGTTTATAACGCTGCCCCAACTCCTACCACACCTTTTCTCCTTTTCCTTAATATTGCTTGAATCAGCCACCAGGACTTTTCTCATCAATGTTGTTAGCAAAAAAATGGCAAAACCAGACGCCTTAGTCATGAATGGATATGAGTTTCAGAACTTGTATACACATGTAAATTGCAACTATAAATCTGTGTAGGACAAACATTTTACTGGCAAATGAAATACACGTGGTACATGGTAACATGCTACCCTGAAATAAAAACATCTTTAAACAGAATTCCTGACCCATTCACCATCTATCACACGACAATTGTGTCGTGTCATCACTTTTTGTAAATAATTTATTGTATATTATATTATACAAGGTTTATTATATAATTTATTAATGACTATTTCAGACTGGGACTTAATATCATTAATGATAGAAGAATCTTTGGCACACATTCAGACAAGTGTCTAATGGCGGAGTGATACGCATCTCAGGTTTTCTTACTGTACTTCCTGTAACTTAGAATAGCTATAGATGTTTAGAACACATCCTATCATTGTTGACTATACAGGGTGCACATTTCTCTAGTTGTATTACTTGTCTTGCTTATCTTTTATGCATGTTGTTGGAACATATCCCATAGTGAAAAATAAGTTGTTACATTCATGCTCTCTTCATTTAGGTTTAGCGCAGTCATTTTTAGACATTTACATTTACAGTATTTAGCAGACGCCCTTATCCAGGGAGACGTACAAGTAGTGCTGTAGGTCTACATCTAAGGATAAATTCATTCATGAAGGGTAAATACAAACTTAAGTACACAATAAGCATAGACAGTTGAGTTTTTTTATTTTTATTTTATTAAATATGGATTCCTGGACAGTGAGAGGAAAGAAGTGTTAGGATAGGGTGTTGTTGGAAGAGGTATGTCTTCAATCGACGTTTGAAGGTAGACAGTGTCTCTGTTGTTCGGACCTCCAGGGGAAGTTCATTCCACCACCTCGGTGCCAGAACAGAGAAGAGCCTTGAGCTGATCTTACCTCTTACCCTGAGAGAAGGTGGAATCAGGCGAGCAGTGCTAGACGCTCTCAGACAGCGAGGTGCGGTACGGGAGGTGGTGAGCTTTCTGAGGTATGAAGGTGCCGATCCATTTTTGGCTTTATAGGCAAGCGTGAGTGTTTTGAATCCGATGAGTGTGAGCAGCTACAGGAAGCCAGTGGAGGGAGCGCAGCAGTGGGGTGGTGTGAGAGAATTTAGGCCGGTTGACCATGAATCGCGCTGCTGCATTTTGAATCATTTGCAGTGGACGAATAGCGTTCTGAGGTAGAACCCGCCAGCAGAGAGTTACAGTAGTCCAGTCTCGAGATGACGAGAGACTGAACCAGGACCTGAGCAGCTAAACCCATGCTAGGTAGCTCCTCATTTAATATACTAGTGTGCTTAACGCTGTCGAGTATAATGTATCCAGTTGTGGACATTCATTATATTGCCAAATATTTGCAGACACCTGGTCATACGCACAATATGCGCTTTTTGTGCATCACATTCCACACTTGACTCCCGACTTGCTCTTATATTCACTCCTCTCTTTTGGGAAGATGTTCCACAAGATTTTGGAGTGTGCTTGTGTTCAGCCAGAAGTATATTAGTAAAGACAAATACTAATGTAGTGATGTGTGGAATTCATCCCAAAGGTGTTATATGTAATGAGGACAGAGTGCTACAGCAGATCATCTTCCTGGAGTTTGCTTTGTACACAGGGGTATTGCTGGTCATGCTGGAACATGTTTAGGTCTCCTAGTTCAAGTGAAGGGATCCTTTCATGTTACTGTATCTAGGGACACGATACATGTGTGTGCCTCAAGCTTTGCAATAACAGTTTGGGAAAGAACCACACATGCCTGAGAAACTCAGGCATCCCAATACTTGTTCATATAGTGTACATTTGTACGTCATGTATGTGTGGAAAGGAGTAGATAGAATAAGCGTCGTGTGAAATTATACAGTTGTTGGGTTAAAAGTGTCTTGAATTAAACATATAAAAAAAAAGGACATCCTGGTACAATAAAAACATGGCTCGAAATGGCCCTTCGATGGCCCTCCCTTTTTTACCCCATGTCCACCACGTTGATCCTGTTGAACAGAGCAGCGCCGAATACATTTTTCTTCATTTTTGTTTTTAATTCTTTATTACGAGCACTCATCCATTTTTCATTTCATGTTGTTTCTTGCTAGCCATTTTTCAATGTGCTTAAAGCAGAAAACATTTTTCACCCACTCGGCTCGGTCCTTCAAATAATCGCCATCTTATCCAATCATAAAACATTCCAAAAGAAAAAAAAAAAAAAAAAAAAAAAAAAAAAAAAAAAAAAGAAATTAGTCAGGGTGAAGAGTATTCTAGCCAGAAATGATCACATACAGATTCTAGAACAGAAATAGTAGGGGAGCCAGAGATGAGATTCAGAAACGACAGCAGAGATTTGCTTTGGTATGAGTCGATACGAGCAACAGCAGCACCTGTCTACAGTCACGCAGAGAGAGACCAGTAAACGGAAGTAGTCACGGCAGGTGGAAATGGTACATTTCCTCTGCAGGTTCCGAGTGAAGACTCTAGTGGACTACTCTAAGATAGGAAAGGTGCTCCCTCTCTATACATGACCGTTTATTACAGTCGGCCATGAAACACGTTTGTCGACTGCTAACAACGAAATCGGATAAATGATGTACAAAAACCTACAAGGTAAGACGAGACAGAGGTCATATGTGGCGCTGAAAGCTCACCGTGCCAGTTTTGGTGGGTAATCTGGCATCGTTGAATTTTCCTCTACTGGATAAGAATATGCAGCTGAATTGGTTCCAAAGTATTGGATAGATATCAGCAGGAAAAAATAAAAATTTAAAAATTAAAAATAGTATATTGCAACTATAAATCCGTGATCTGTGCAGGACTGGCAAATGTAATGGGCATGCAGAGATTAGGGATGCATCGATAAACACACAATTATTATATATTTATAAGTAAATTACTCCGAAGAGATTGATTTCATAATTAAGTGACAAAAGCAAAAAAAAAAAAAAAAAAAAAAGTGTTTTATTAAAAAGACAAAATCTTTATGGTGCTTAAATATTATGTTTAATAAAGAGTTCAAAAGACTCGCGCTTGTTTTCTAAATGAAAGCGACCGTTCAAACCGTATGATCTAGGATGTCCCTCCCATCTGACCACAGGGGCAAATTACATTTAAAAAAAAGATAGAAACCATGGTGTACTATATGGTGTGCCGTAGGTAGGGCCGAGTTTGATATCGATGCATCCCTAGTGATGTTCTGTTATTGACTTCATTGTGTTAATTTTTATATTTGATGGATTTTTTTAAAACACCCTAAACCAGCATCTACTCTGTGTTCTGAGAAATGATTAACGTCAGTTACGAAATACTAAAATGCAGTGTGCATTTCCCTGTACCGGTGAAACAATGGCTTACTTGTGTATCGATCCTGCTCGGCTGAGTTTAAAACAAAATGTAGTTGGGTTTTTTTTTTTTGCACTAAATGGACAAACGGACATGGACCCTTGAGCTTGGAATAGTCTGGAATTGCCCCGAACCTCGTGTCTGATGCCTTTTTTTTTTTTTTTTGCATAAATAAAATCGAGCTTGACGACGTGGTAGAACTTACCATGAACAGGAGTTCGGTACCACGACCATACATGCTAGTGTTCTTTTCCCCCCAAACCTAAAACACCTGCACAAAATGCCTTTCCAAAACTCTATGTTGTGTCTGAGACGTCTATTGGGGGCTTTGGTGAATCAGGTTCAGAGTTCAGGTCATGGGGTAAAAGGACACCAACAGAAGGATATGACGGACAGATGTGAAAGGGATTAAATGGAGCAAGTCCAGGATCGAGCTCTGGCTCTTCATCCAAGCTCTCAGGTCTCGAGTGAAGTCTCGGTTTAGCTGCCGAAGCCAAAGATGCCCTTGATGTACCCGGTGAGGCCGCCTTTGCCCTTCTGCTCCACCTTATCATCCAGAGGTGGGAAGGCCACATGGTTGAGGGCCAGATCGAAGAACAAAGGCTTACATGGGATTGGCTGGAAGTCTGGCGGGAACTGGACAAGGTTGGGCTGCTTGCCGAGGAGGGACGGATCCAGATGGAAGTTTTCCAATCGCTCCGAGAGAGGCTGAGGAAGGAGAAGGAAGGAAGGAAGGATGAACAAAACAACTGGCACATAATTTGACCCAAAAAAAAAAAAAAAGAAGAGATGAATTGTACTTCCACTCTTTCCAAGTTTAACCCTTTCTGGCTCTCATTTTGGATTGGTTTATCACGCCAGACCAAAGATCATCAAATCAAATCAAAATATTATACATATACCATTTCACACGAGACAATTAAATAATTAAAACACATTGAGCTGATCCATTACGATGAAAACGGACATAAGCGACATGCTTCGCTCATCAATATGAACTCATTTGGAAGTGCCTGAATCGGAACTGATTGTCACTGCCATTTGGTTGTGATGTACAAGTTAATCAAATGTCGAATGATGTAATAAGTTAAGCAAAAATAGTCTGATGTGTGCATCATTGTATGAATTGTAACAGGAACAGTGTTAGGATAAAACAAGTAAACAACAAGTACCAATCCACTGGTGTGGGTGTGCCAGAGATGCCATTTAAGGGCGCTTCTCTCATCCACGAGTGGTTCCTATTGTAGTTGGATAGATTAACGCAGACGCCTGTTCGTTTGTAAACATTTAATTAGGAATTTGACATCAGCCGATTGTTCATTGGTCGGGATGCCGCTGATGTAATAAGTAATCAGGTTAGGAGGACTGCATGTGATCGTTCACCCTGAAGACAACAAACTCTGTAACTAAAGCTCCAAGACAAATAAACTATCTTGACAAGCTGTGGCTCTCTCAACAGGAGGAAGTTTGATAAATGTATAAACATTTGAATCTGCTTAAAGGTTGTGGTAGAAGGGAGAGAAAGAATAGTAAAAAAAATTCCAAAAATGACTATCCATTATTTGCTTTCCTCTCCTCCACACCAAGTCATAAATCAAAAGGGTCCTCTTTCAGTTAAGGTATGTCACAAGTCTAAATGGGTGCGTCTATCCCCAAGTCTATGCATTCTGGGAAATAGACTGGTGATGGTACAGTGAAGGAAAAGAAAAAAGGAACCAAAAACCAAAGGTCATGTACTAGATGAACAGTTCCTTTGCGAGAATCCTTATTTACAATCTCCAGCACCGATGCCCCGAGACATTTGTTCAAAACAATATCGTACGAGAATTTGACACTCAACATGATAAGGGAGCCCTGCCCTTCAACAGCACCTTATACACACACACATATATCTGTGGCTTCATCACACCGAGATTTGTCCGACAACATTCCATTGATCTCCACCCACCGGTAGTAGTGGGTGTGCACGCTTGCATGTGTGTATGTGTGCGTGTGTAAGCGTGGGAGAGACTTATAGAAGTTGAGAGTCAAAGTCTTGTTTTTTGAGTGGTCGTGTCTATGGTCAATACTCCTGGGTAGCATGCATAGTTTAGTCCTGGGTAGTTTGATGCTAAAAAACTCATAAAAGCTGTTTGTACTGAAAGTTTGTTAAAAGAAATAAATAAAATTGACTGCATATTTTAGACCCAACAAAACAACTTTAAACATGGCTTAAAATCTATTGAAACAATTTCTGGCCCAGTAAAGAGAAACAAAAAGTTGTGTACCTTGTTATCCTTCACCTGCTGTTGAGTAGGAGCTTCAGGTACATCCTCTTTATCTGCACACAAGAAAGAAAACGTCACGTGACAGGACCGTCATTTATCCAATACAGACACACGAGCGCTCTCACAGTTACGCGTTGCCCGCATCCGAACCGCGATGCTCATACGAGATAAAGACCTACCCAAAATGGCTGCTGCTTGAAGGGAGTACTTCTCAGAGTTGACTTCAGCTATAAGTTCCTGAACATCTGGAAGATCCTTGTAACATTAAAAGAGAGGGGTTGGAGCACAACATAGTAAGACAATAGTGAAAGTATTCCATTCATTACACACGGACAAAAAAAGAAACGCCTCTTGACTAGCAAAGTGTAAATAATTCATTCATTCATCAGTGGGTTTATTCAGGGTGACTTAAAGTTCATTATTTACAACATCTATAACCAGTAATTACCAAAACTAATCCAATTCATTACGCTCTCAGTCAATGAAAACTAATCTTCATCTGTACTCATGATGAAATGCTTATAAAGAAGAAACGCTTGAGACTCCTTCACACAAATGTAAACATCTTATAGAAAACTTTTCCACATCAACAATACCTAGGTCTTTATGGGAATGCGTTCAATATATAAATTACACAATGTAAAAGTCCCCAGATGTAGCCAATCAGAATTCATTCATGAATGTTTTATACATCATGAGATTCAACTGTAAATCCAATCACAAAACTAATCTAAGCAAGCATAAAATCCCAGATGTTAACATAAGAACATTAAAGAAGCACCAAAATGGAAGCATTCTGAACTAACGCACCTAAACACAAACCTGAGCAAAACACAACATTTAATTATAAGCAAATATTAACCAGCAGGTTGGAAATTATTACAAGTTCCAAAAGCCAAGATTTAATAAAAATGTGTACATGCATAATATGGGCAAAATGTACAGGGACACCTTTTTCAGCCATACCTGGTTCTTCCCCAAGACATACACAAAGTTAATACAAAGTTAGAGGTCAACAATTGTATACGAGTCTTTGGATGTGGTAGCATTAAATATTCCCGACTGCACACCTCAACCCTACATCAGTATCAGACCGACACACTTGTGGCAAAAACCTCTACATGCACACATTTCAAAATTGGGAACAACATTTTCCCATGAGAGAGGAAAAGGAATATAAACACATCTCTCTTTAATGTGTAAATAACTGGTGGCCTCTTTCAAAGTACCGTTTCCTAGTACCGTTTATCTTATCATGAGCCTCTAAGACACAAACTGGCAGTGTGTGAATGCTGTACCTTCAGGCTGTTATTGAGATTCTTAGCCTTGGACTGGACCTCTCGGGCATACTTCAGAACTCTTTCATACAGAACTAACGCCTCACTCCATTTCTTTACTACGACGTATGACTGGGCAATGAAGAAGCACCTGGACAAGTACAGGACAGAACAAAGACAAGCGTTATTTGTATTAAAGATTTTAAAAAAGAGGAGGAAACGCTTTCAATGCTACAAAAGCCGTTTCAGAATTTCAACTATTTCAGAAATGTGGTAGTATAATATCCTCTTAACGTAAAGACTAGATAACTCCGAGACACACACACAGACACACACCTGTAAGCCTTGTAGACCAGTGTCTTAATGGCCACCTCTTTCTGGAAGTTCTGGTCCTCCTCCAGACCTTGCAGGGTAGACAATTCTGACAGGCTCTGTCCAAATGAATATGTA
>JACRUU010000029.1:8257373-8317373 GCA_030449085.1 Kryptopterus vitreolus | reverse complement strand
AAATATCTATATATTCATAATGTATATAATGATGTGACCTGGTTATTTATTCTGGTTAATAATCTTTGGACACCTGACCATAATATTCCTATGAATATAGCAATCCACATTTAGTCCAACTCTACCATCATAATCATTTCCAATCTGGGAACATACTTCACAAGATTTTGGTGTAAAGCATTAAAAAGTGACGAGGCCTGTGGTACAGTCAAGAGTTTCAATTCCTAAAAATAAGAAGCCCATTTATTACTGCTTGACTGTGGTTTTTCTTAATAATATAAATGGAGGTGGTGGTGGGAGGGGGGATTTCACACTTCTCACCTCAAGCTTTTCAGCCATCATGCCTCCGCCTCCTCCGGCACTGAGTCTCATTTGCATGAGGTCATTTATAGCATTCTGGTCACCTTTAAAATAAAACAAAACATGAAATATAAACGAGTCAGTATAATCACAGTGTCTTTGAAAAAAATGTTTAAATTTACAAATGCAGTATGTTTTTTTTTATATAATAGTTCCAGGAATTCCATCTTCTGAATCACCAATCACCACATTAATTTGCCTCGATTCATTTTTGGAATCAAATTACTCAAAGAAGCGTGGCAGCCCTAATGACCACCATTCCGTAATTCAGCAATTTCAGAAATTCATGTGGACTGGATAACTTAAACCAACTTCACTGTACAATAACATGACCTGAACCTCCGTCCAAGCTCTTTATGCATTAAATAGAAAGTAAAGTGGAGTTCAACCCTATTGAACTGTCCTCACATGTATCAATCACAAGGTCGGGAAAAAAAATCTGCCAGCTTTGTGGAGTTTTACAAGAGACACTGCAAAGTATTTCAGCTGAATGGGGAGTACACAGAGAATGTGCAAAGCTATTGTTTATACTAACGAAGGATAAACATCTGTCTATTTAAATATTTGTTTTGTCAGTAAATCTTCATACTGTTAAATGTCCTAGTTTGTTACATCTAAACAAAAAGTAGCATGACTCAGCGTTTTCGATCATATAGCTATATACTGGTTAATAAGGTTCCAGAGAGACCAGAACCTGCAACACCTATATGAGATCAAAACTAGCAACAATGTTGGAGTTTGCACTTGTGCTAATGGTGTTAAACTGTGTGTGTGCCTCACCAATGTTGTATGCACAGTAGCGGATGTTGGGTGAGATCTCCTCCTACTCTTTGGTGATACAGAACAGCCTGTTCCTCAGTGAATGCACTCGCCAGCTTCAGGTAGATCGTCCTGAAATATTAACCGGCATTCAAACTGCAAGCCGATATAAAGTGCGGATCATGGTTTCATATAAATCGATACTCAAGTGGAAAGAATGCAGTTACTAGGCAACCGATGCCAAAGCACCCTCTTAGTAATTATGCTGTAGAGGCGCCATGGAAGACAAAATCAATCAAGTATGTAAATCAGCACTGGAGGTCAGGCTTTCAGTTGTGTTATTAGAGTAAACATGGCACCGATTAAACCCAGCATATGACGATACAGGAATGTAAGGTCCATCAACTTTGAGGTAAAAAATAATCTGATGTTTGCTAGCGGTTGCTGATAAGCGTGATTAAATACAGATCCTGAAGGAAGCACTCACTTGCACTTGTTGAAGGCCTCCATGGCAGATTTCCACTCCTGTAATTCAAACTGGACCATGCCGGTCAGGTAGGCAGAGTAGGCCTGCACACACAAGAACCCTTTGTTTATTTTCTTTACACTGGACTGAACAAAAAGATTTAACCATCACTGGACTTTAGCATCAGAACCTGCAGAAGTTGAATAATCAGAGAAACATACTGGTTTAAATGGAGCAAGCTTCATGGTGGGTGTAAGGCACACAATTCACTAATGCTATACGCTTAAGAATTCTACTACCTGCTGTAAGGCACACACACACAAACAAACCGAGAGAATGACAAATATATCAAAATCTGAGAATCATTTTGTAGGTTTCTGCTTCATTCTTCTATTAAACAAAATCTTTGACTAGGGTAGGTGGTAGCTTAGTCTTTAAGGCAAAGGTCTCGAGTCCCAATCCCAACCACACCACACTGTTACTCCTTGCCCCCTGAGCAAGGCCCTTCACCCCATAGCTGCTCAGATGTATGAAAGAGATAGAACAAGTTTACATTTGTCACATATACATTACAGCACATTGAAATTCTGGATACGTGTAAACACAAGTGTAAAAAACTGGTTACCGTCTGATTTTCAAAACCTATTAACGCGATTCAGACGATTTTAATATTCACCTAAGTGAATAAGTCACATAAGTACAAGTACCAAGTCTCAAAACAAGCACGTTTGTCAATTAAAATTGTCCGTGTGGAAACAGCAAAAGTTCCATTTGGTATTTGGATTAATTACGAGTTAAATCATGCCGATTCGCATGATGTGCGATTAATTGCAATTAAATAATTTTCAATAATCGACTGACAGTTAATCTTTTAAAAGTTTTTAGAGACAGTTTCTTTTATCTCTGTACATTGTGGCTTTCAAATGTTATGAGGCATTGCTTAAAGACAACACTTTGCTGTCGGATGTGTGTGTGTGTATACATACATTTATTTATTTATTTACCATTATGTGGTCATTCCCTCACAAAGCCACATTCAAAATAGCATTCTTGCCAAAAACTAAGCTCAAGGTTACAAATTAAGCCATAAATCAGAGACTGACTAAACACTCATGTTAATCCTCCTCAGCTAACCCCTAACCCAACAGCAATACAGAGCCTTACACAATAATATACAGTATTTAGATGCACTGGTTACCTGGGCCTCTAGCTTGGTCTTGGCATCAACGCGCTGGCTCTCGCACAGCTTTTCCAGCTTCTCTCCATGCTTGGCAGCTTTACGGAGACGCGCCATCAGGTGGAAGCGTTTCCTCAGCTCCGTGTTGGCCTCCTGCTTCAGCTGCATGGCGTAACTCCACGCCCGCTCGGCCTCCATCACGACCAGCAACAGATAGCTTAAGACAGAACAAAAGAAGTTGTTGATTTCATTTCAGACCCTGTCCAAATAATTGGACAGAAAAAAAGAAAGAAGAAAAAAAAAAAAAAAAAAAAAAAAAAAAAAAAAATATATATATATAAATATATATATATATATATATATATATATATACATATATATATATATTATATATATTATATATATATACACACACACACACACACACACACACACACACACACACATATATATGTAAAACAACAAAACACTGACATCACTTATACACATTATTTAGTTAGGAACTAATGCTTTTGTCTCCTGTCCTCTGTTAACCCGGATGCTGTTCTAGGAGAATAATATATGCAAAGAAATGGATCTACTATATGAAGATATATTTTTAACATGACTTGTAATTGTAATTGACTTGACTTTTTATTGTAATGTGCTTTTTATTGACATTTTTTAATGGACATTGTCTCAAAGCAGTTTTATACAGAATGAATCAGTTTGTCTCCAATGACATAGCCAGTGGCAAAACACCATTCAGCCACAGTTGCTACTGGCAGAGATGTTTTTTCCGTTAAGATGATATGAACTTAGGAGACCCCAGAAGGATCCTTATCTGGGTGCCACTAAAAGCCCATTTATTACAGTTAAACGTTGTTGAGGTGCGCATTGACAGGTGAACGAAAACAGTAATCCTGCACCATCTTATTAGAAGAAAGGTTATTATAAAAGCAAATTAGTACTAATCTGATGCTTCAAAAATAAATAAATCAATAAATAAAACATCATATGTCCCATGGTGTTTTATTGCACTTACACCGCAGATATTTGTTGACAATTACAATCGGTGAGACTTCTTATTCTCATTTCAAATACGACAGTAAAAAACAATAAATAAATACTCTGTGCTGTATTTTTTCTTTTTTAATAGAATTGAATTTTAACTTAACAGTACTACAGGTTTCAGGTCTCACCGGTTGTCCGAAAGGATCTCCACGGTCACTTTTTTGCCAGTGAACTTGTGCCGGTTTCCCATTCTGAAGCCCAGGGTTTTGCGAAGACGACGCAGTCTTCGGGAGCAATATCCCCTGAGAGCAAAGCAAAGAGAGACAATCAAAAACCCTGATACATTCAATGTACAAAAGAAACTCATGGTGTTATGGAAGCCTCACCTGTAGCGCTGATAGTCTCCATGCCGGAGTCCGTGCTGCTGCTGGGACTCTTTAATGATCTGGAGGACTGGGACAGGAGGTTAGGGAAAAGCAGGGATATAAGGCAGGTCTATTCTGGGCTCACATTTTGCGTGTCCAAATACTACTGCCAACACATGGTCAAAATCCACTTGGACTCTGGGGCATTTGGGGCATTACAGCCAACATCATCACTGAACATCACTGATCTGTTGCACCATTTAAAGGCATTTCCAGATAATAAAGTTACTTCTAACAGGAAAAAAGTGCCGCTTGACCCTGTCTTAGAAACATCAGCTATTAATAAACCACAGCACTTCAGTCTCATTCACATTAATCAGACCAAATTTAAATATAGTGAAATTGATTTCTAACACAAATGACACGTATGCCTAAGTGTAAACCCTCCGAGTCCCAATTAAGCACAGGGGGCACTAGGTAGAGTGAACAAGTCATCACTATGAGCACCCTACGTAGGGCGCTTGTATGGGCCGCACATAGAGATTTGGGCACAGCCACAGACATGCTGGCTAACGAGTCAGCCGAACTAAGATAAAGAACGGCAATGCGTTTCTAAAAGCGCGTCTTTCGTGCGAGAAGGATACTTTCCAGAGCGAGGCCCTCGTCCACGTTGTTCTCCTTGTTTTCCTCCATCGAATGTGCTTTCGCTTCATTCGCCTTTTCTACGGCCATCTTCCCCCCGCTATGTAGAACACGTCTCGTATAAAAAAAAGGGGGCTGGAGAAAATACTTGACCCGGAAACACACACGTATCAAGCGCAGAGGCGTGGCCAAAGGGTTCAGCTTGTTTATTTGATTACTATGTACTAAATAAATGCTTTGATAATGTATACTAAGTAAAATGACGTAACCATAATAAAAACGAAATAGAAAATACGACGGTATTGCTTTTGAGAACGCCCCTTTTTAAAGTTGATTGGATCTTTTAGATGTCATACATATCTTCCCCGCAAATGAGAGGGAGGGAGGCGGGTTTGTCCAGTTAACCAATCAAAGCAGGAATAATGGACTGCATTGACCAATCAAAGGGAAAGGGCGGGTTTTATGGAATTTGACTTCAGGTGAATTTATCCACTCATTCATTTTGGGTTTAAAGTTGATGCAAAATCTCAAAATACACAAAAATACACAAACTACTGTTTATCTGTGGACCAGAATTTATTGTGGAATGTCGGAATAAAGTTGAATAAATTGCGTCACTGAATACAGGTTTTTGATATGTGATCTAAAAATAAGATGTGCTTATTTGTCAAATAACCACTGCAAGATGGTGCTTTCTTTGCAAATCCCAGCAATGTAAAAGAAGCTGCCATGATACAGCATCTCTGGATCACTTTTGTACATTCGTCTAGCCTAAAGAGGACGGAGACCTTCCAGCGTGTTACTGGCACTCCGGAATGTTTGGAAGTGCATACGGCATGTTTTGGAAGCCACTATGAATTCTGAAAGTCTACATAGCCGTACAGCAACGATGCTCTCGATGCTCTGGAAAAGCTTTGTGTATTTCAGCACGACAATTCACACCAAAATACTTCGTAATAGAGTCCGGGAATCGGCATGCCTGCATAGAATCTACACCATGGTCATCACAAAAACTCAAGTATAAACGCGTTTATTTTCAAATGTTAAACTGCATGGGTACAAAAGGTTTTAACAAACAAAAATCCGTCACACAGTAGCAGATCAGACTTTTTCCGCAGCCGATATGTATTTGAGGAGAAACTGTTTGATCTCGGAGATGTGCATGGTCTCTCTGATGGCGGTGTCGCGGTTGCGGACCAGCAGGAGCCCGTTCTCCAGAGTGTTCTCCCCGACCATCAGTGTAAACAGCACCCCCATCTCGTCGTACCTGCACGGAGCAGCAAAGACACGACACTGACATGCGGAGTAGCGAAAAGACAATGTAAAAAATGTCCTTTCAATGTAAATAATATACTAAAAGGAGGTCTCACTTGGTGTGCAGTTTATCCATGGAGGTCTGCGTAGTGTCCATGTATCCAGGCCAGGCACTGATTCCAACATCTAGAAGTTCGTGAAGCAGGCCCTCACATACCTTGGGGAAGAATAGATCATATTTGAGGGGACAAAATGTGAAACAAATTCATCACCTGCCTAATATTCAGAAAAGCCAGAAGTTCTTATGACCAATCGGAATCAAGAATACATCAGGAGTTTGGGGTTTGGAGTTTGATTTAGCATATTTTCGCATGTTCTCTATAGATTCTATGCAGGCAGGCCAATTCCTGGACTCTTGTATTACAAAGCCATGCAGTTGTAATAAACTGAAGTATGTGGGTGTGAATTGTCGTGGTGAAATTAATTTTTCCAGAAATAGTCGTCTGGTAGAGAGCATCGTTGCTGTACGGCTATATACGCTTTCAGAATTCATAGTGGCTTCCAAAACATGTCGTATGCACTTTCAAACATTCCGGAGTGCCAGTAACACGCTGGAAGGTCTCCGTCCTCTTTAGGCTTTCCATAAATCTCGTCTAGCCTGAGAAAACTTTCGCTTTTAAACAGTACATTTTAAATGAGCCTTGGCCCACAGGACACAACGGCGCTTCTGTACCATGTTCACATATTTACCATATCTACCATTTTTACATGGTAGAGCATAAAGCTGGAATGGTTTTTGAAGTGGGCCCTTGAGTAAGGCCCTTAACCCCCATTTGTAAGAAGTTTGGACAACTGCACTGGCTTGTCAAAGTTCCTAGTGCCGGTCCCGAACCCAGACAAACGGGCAGGGTTGCATTAGGAAGGGCGTCAGACGGAAAAACGTGCTCCGAACCAAATATCACAGTATTTAGGCGAAAAGAGTCGAGGAGGAGAAGCGAGTTTCTGGAAGGCTTCCTGGGCCAATTTATTAATGTCAATCTTGCGGATGAGTGATGTAGGGTCATCTAAGAGCCCTAACACCACAGTCATCCACCTAAGAACTTCAGACTTGTCCTTACGCACCGGGATTTCTCCTGTCCCTCTGAAAATTTTGATGTTATGCACTACAGATGAGACTTGCGAAGCTCTGAGGGACGCTGTGTGTAAACGCACTCGGCCCATCTTTACTCCTCTCTAGAACGCCCCTTTTCGTGTTATAGACCTAATGTCTTTCAACTTGTTAGTTCCTAGATGTCCTTCCAGACTTGTAAGCAAGCATCAACTTTAAAAAAGATCACCCCACGTCTCCTCACCCTCACATTAAAGCCCATGTGGTTGAATAAATCTCACAAATCTTCCAAAAGCACACTCCAAAATCTTGTGGAACATCTTCTCAGAAGAGTGGATGCTGTTCATAACAGATATATGGGGAATGTGATAAACAAACTTTTGTGCATACTGTATTTTCCCAGATAGCTGGAAATATTATTCAGGTTTTTCTAATGTACATCTGTGTAAATGGTGAATAAGTGATTTGGAAAGTTTTGGTATTCACTACCTGTCTGAGTTCAGAGGTGGAGCCTTTGCCCATGTCCAGGGCTACTTTAACAGGTGCTAAAGTCGGATGCAGCTTCAACACCTGGAGAGAAAAATATGAGAGAAAGATCTCAAAAGAGGTTTCATGAAGCCTAATTATGAACTATTCATGTGAGACATATCGAATCCTAAAATAACTACAAAATTGCCTTACTTAAAGCTACAGAATGCATTTTTGAATCTGAACTCGATATTGTGTGGAAATGTTTTTACAGACGCCTGTTTGTGCATTCTCTTTGCTATTAAACAAACACGGCAGGAGTATCATGATACTGAGCGGTGTTGGATAAATCCGGATCGTACTGTTCTCTGATGTAGTCTCTGCTTGGTGTCGACTTTCTGCTCGTGCTGTAAGGAGTTAAAAAGGACAGCCAGCACGCCCCTGTCCATGTTCGCGCTCAGGGAGAGGACGTGAGGTAGAACGACTTTCTTCCCGTCTCTACACTGCAAGCAAAGAGGATAAGTGTGAATTACAAAGCTTGAGCAGAAATGAGATCTGTAGAGCAAGTCTAGGTATTATGCTGGAATTATGGCAAAAGCAATATAATTCTCATGTGGAAGTAGCCAAGAAATGTCGCTTGCTTTTAAGCTCCCGAAAAAAAAGATAAGACTTAGCACTTTCAATTATAATAAACAATAAATAAACAAAAGGTTTGTGGACACAAGAAGATTAGTATGTGGTATTCCATCGTCCCAATCCACATTTGCTTCATTATAATAACCTGCAACTTGACATGGGACATTTCCTTAAGAAAACGTGAGTGATGCTTGCCGATGCAAACCTCGGCTTCGACCGAACTTTTCCCCATTCATCTCTGAGGGCCAGAACAACACAGAATTCCTGGAATTCCGAGCAGGTCTGGGGTTTTGACAGGCATCGGCTCAGCGACCAACTCCATCTCACCTACGAGTGGATTTGTCAAATGTGCAGGTTGGGCGAACACGGGTCGAAAGCCGGAGCATCAAATTTCCCCATTCATTCTCTATGTGGCCGGAATTTCACAGATTTCCTGGAATTCTGAAAGGGAGTGGGGATCAAGAGGCATATCAGCGTGATCCACTCCAGACCCCTATGAGTCTCGGGCCAAGCTGTGACACAGGAAATTTCTGCTTCATTAATTTTCTAGGGGGAAAAAATCCGCAGGGCAATTCCTTATAAAAGTAATAGCATGCATTGCACCATCGGGCCACACGATATGAGGTATCATCTGTGACGATCGGATAAAATCTGAGGGACTAGTTACGTGGCGAAAATTTGACGTACTCTAAAGAGAGCATCTCTTCATGGAGCTGGCTTTGTGCGCAAAGGCATTATCATGCTGGAACAGGTATGGGTCTCCTAGTCCAAGTGAAGGGCAAAAACTTCACAAGACCACATCCAAATACGTTCTATACAACTGTGTGCTTCCATCTTTGAGGTCACAGTTCAGAAAATAACCACATATGGCTGGAACAGGTCGGCCGATGTCCCAATACTTTTGACAAAACAGTGTGCGTCATACTGCATTATGCAATAAATGTATATGATCTTTATATTTTGAAATGGCTAAATGCTATGCAAAATAAGCATTGAAGTTACACGTTATGTCATTATATATTTGCCCTTAAAATAATCTGTTTTTCCATACAAAAAAAATAAATAAATAATGTTTTCTCTAATAAAGTCTCCTCAGAATTTTTTTTAAATCCAGATTATCCACAAAATGTATTTTTTTTTATATAAAATTAATATAATTATACATTACATTATACATTGTAATGGCATTAATGTTTATTAACATCTATAATAATTCTACTTATCTAAAAAAGCCTATTGATTGGATGTAGTGTTTACTTGAACAGATCTCTGTACACATTGTTTTTTTTTTATTAAATATTATTCATTAAATATCAAATAGATTTCTCTCAGCTCTCTCTCTATACTTTTTTATGTATTTATTTCTATCATTATAATTTGACACATCTACATAAATATTCGGCAGGAGTCGTGTTGCCACTCGCCTGTAGTTTGTCTCGGTTTCCCGCGTGGCTCCCAAGAAGCGCAGTGTCACCGAGCATCCAAAGTGTTTCCAGAGTCTCTGTGCCCCAAGGGAACTGATAAAGAATCTTTACTCCACGGGACCGTCCGTGGTTACGCTCTTCATCCTGGACGTCACAGGTGCTGAAGTCAGATGGCCCTAAAGCAAACTGTAAGCAAAGGCTGTTTAATGACTTTAATCACAGTATACCGAGATTACTTCATGTGTGATAAAAACACTACTAACATGGAAGCAATTCAGGATCTTGTGTTTAAAAATCAGGTGGCAAAATCACTGAAATATATCTACATTTTTCTTGACACTTCCTGTCTGTGTGTTCACCTTTCTCCACCACTGCAGTCTATGTCGTGTCCAGTAGTCAAGCCATTGTGAGGATGTACGTGGGGAACAGAACCACACAAGCGAAGCCTCTAGGACCTCTGAAGAGCTATCACGCAGGGAGAAAACAAAAGTCGGTCTGATTTATATGACCTTTGCATGGGTTTTTGTTTAAGCCACATAAACTAAACGGTTTGTCCATTAGATTTGTATGTGATTTCTGAACATCCATTTTCTTCCCCATTTGCTGGTATAATTTGCTCCACTTCTGCCTGGGCTGATGTTCAGTTCGATTAAAAATGTAAAAGACAATTGTGTACCTCCAACGTTTTGGTAACAATTTGAGGAAGAATGTACCAGTACTTTTGTCTATACAGTCAAATTTGCAAGCAAATTGAACCATGACTTTGATTCTTATTTCACTTTTAACCCCCGACATACTGAAATTGTTAACAAATAATGGACATTAGGGCTGTAAGGGCTTTCTTTACCAAACACAATCCTTTTTTAAATGCAGAACTAAATCCTGAGTTCCCTCAGGACCACAATTTTTTTTTGCTTCCGCCTCGAACTTTTGGTGCATTTATAATTATTAAACTTATAAACAATAAACAATGCC
Organism: Kryptopterus vitreolus; assembly: GCA_030449085.1. Lineage (NCBI taxonomy): Eukaryota > Metazoa > Chordata > Actinopteri > Siluriformes > Siluridae > Kryptopterus > Kryptopterus vitreolus. Next base: position 8,306,746 of record JACRUU010000029.1, on the reverse strand, counting down.
AGGCGAATAAAGAAAAAATGAATGTGGCTTCTCACTTATAGAAATAAAATATGTTTAACAGATGAAAACACTAAACAATCACTCGAGATGGCATTAGCCGCTAAGGATAAAGTAGCTAATGATAGGGACTCTTTAGCATTTTGTGATTCAGCTTTTCTTAAAAGGAAAGGAATGAAGAGGTTTGTTAACGTTTGCTGAAATAAGAACAGTTAAAATAGATTATGTTTTTAGAAAATTAAATATTAAATGTAACAAAAACACACATCTGTAATTATCAAAATAGGGTTTAATTTATTTTAATTTAATTGTTTATTTAAAAAATCACTAGATTAAATAAAAACACTAGAGTATCGTCCTGATTTGATGTATTATATTGTTTAATAACATTTTAGGAAAATTATTTAACAAAGAAGACATTCTACTACATTTTTTTAAAATGTGAAATGTTCTAATGTTCATAAATATAAATTAAAAAAATGTCTTATAAAAAAAAAAAAAAAAAAAAAAAAAAAAAGGTCCGTTGTCATTATACAGTACAAGAGCGGCCCCTAGCGGCGAATCAGTCATTCCACGTGCTGTTTGTTGATGTGTCTGTTGAAATGTCTGTATGAACTGTTTTCATTCATTCATTCATTCATCTTCATTCATTCATCTTCTACCGCTATATCCGATCTTCCCTCAGGGTCCCGGGGAGTCTGTGCCTATCTCAGGAGTCTATGGGCATTAAGGCAGGATACACCCTGGATGGAATGCCAACCCATCGCAGGGCACACACACACACATTCATACACTAGGGGACAATTTTCCAAGGTGCCAATCAACCTACCCGGAGGGAAACCGGAGAACCCGGAGAAAAACCCCCTGAGGCACGGGGAGAACATGCAAACTCCTCACACACATGGCTGAGACGGGAATTGAACCCGGATCCTGGAGGTGTGCGGCGAACGTGCTAACTACTAAGACAGCGTGCCCCCCGTTTTCATTGATTTGTCGTGTTATTTTTTGTTTCACTTTGAATTCATGTCCTCAGTTTTTTTGTCTTTTGATGTTATTTATCACATTTTATAGTTTTTATTTTCCTAAAATAGTACTGAACTTTAACATGAAACGTTTTTTTATAGTTGTGTGTATGAATATATATATATATATATATATATATATATATATATATATATATATATATATATATATAAATCCAGTAACCATTTTAACCATTACTGAGAATAAAAATAAGATGAACAAGAAAAAGAAAGAGAAGAAGCAATGTTAGTTGGATTGTTAAATCAAAAGTATGTGCATCATATCCTACATTCACAAAATGTGAATTCCTGGTCATGAGTAATCAAAACTGATTTGGAGAAAAGTTGACACCTCTCACCAACCGAATGCATCCGAGTCTTCCGGCTGGTAACACAGCCCAGTTTCAGCCAGACCAAATGGCAGCTTCTTGTTTATGAGCTCCAGGGATGGGATGTACTGCGCCAAAGCACCTGTCAAACCAAATGGCAAAAGAAATTCAATAAACTGAGCTGCTACATGTACAAACTACAGTGTATTTGAAACGTACACACTATTTCTGAATTCTGGCTGTATCGCTTGTCCATAAACAGGCTTGTATATGATCGCCACCAAAATGAAAGTGACATCATAAGTGCATCATTTTACACAAATAACGCAACAGAAATTCGTCAAAACCATTACGCTCATATCTCCATGTTTGTGGATGTAAGGAAGTCTACTAAAGTCTCTCAGATCTTCTATTAGAGACCAAAAAAAGTTACATTTATACTCCTACACATATGTATACTTATTATCAAAGGTTATTGCATCTTCTCACCTATATGCTGGAAATGCATATATAATTAATAATAAATTAAATAATAATAAAATATTTAATACTAATTTATCGCATGATGGCCATGAGATAACTTAAGACAACTCACCAATACTCTAATCAACATCATCGACATTCATAACCTTAATATGAAGACAAGAAAATGATTTTGATTTTATTTTTTAATTATGGTGTTTTCGAATGATGTAATTCATCAGGACACAAAAAGGGATCGTTTGTTGTGTTTCCACATGGACAGTTTTAATGTTTGCGTCATGGTGGTTTTGACGCTTGATTTGAGGCATTTCCAGTATTTAGGACAGAGAGTACAGTAGGTTTTGTCACAGACAATAAAAAAATAAAACATAAATAGCTAAAAATAATAATAAAATAAATAAATAAAAAATAGAAAGCTAAAAACACAACCTAATCCATTACAAATTAAAAGTCACCAATTACACTGGAATAAAAGTCTTGAGTATTTGACTCGGTTTGGACGTCCAGGATGTACTAGTCCTCAACTAGTGCCTGAGAGAAAGGGAGAGAAAGGGAGAGAGAGAGAGAGAGAGAGAGAGAGAGAGAGGGGAGAGAGAGAGAGAGAGAGAGAGAGAGAGAGAAAGAGAGAGAGAGATATTTGACTCGGTTAGGACGTCCAGGATGCACTAGTCCTCAACTAGTGCCTGAGAGAAAGGGAGAGAGAGAGAGAGAGAGAGAGAGAGAGAGAGAGAGAGAGAGAGAGAGAGAGAGAGAGAGAGAGAGAGAAAGAGATATTTGACTCGGTTAGGACGTCCAGGATGCACTAGTCCTCAACTAGTGCCTGAGAGAGACTTGTGACTTTTTGACTTTTTTGTTCCTTTATTGACATAAGTCATGACTAATTCCATGATACCATGTCATTTTTTACTTATTTAGTCAAGTAAATAGATAAATAGGTAAATAAATAAATAAAAACATGAATAAAATAAATAACAGTTTGGGATAATATGTGGACATCAATAAAAGAAATGACAGTAAAAGTGTGTGTGTTTGTGATTGTTCAGTTTAGCTCTGGTGTAAAAATCAGTTTATCATCTATAACAGAACATAGAGCTTCATTATAACACCACACAGTCTCAAACATCTTAATGTCTCCCAAAAACTTAGAAAAATTAAAATCAATAATTATTCTAAATTTTAAAATCCTGGAGAAAATCTTTACAGCATTGTGGTCAGTATTTTGAGCCACTTTGTTCTTCCTGCTAAGGTATATGGCCATTTTTGCTTGACCAAAGACAAAGTTGATTAATTGGCACATATACCTGTTCCTCCTGCCACTTTGTTCTTCCTGCTTTTGGACGTCCAGGATGCACTAGTCCTCAACTAGTGCCTGAGAGAGAGAGACTTGAAGACCTGAATGCTTGGATCACTCACCGTAAAGGAGACTGGTCCTCCAAGGCTGCCTCCGTTGAAGCAGCTTATCCCCCTTGTCACCGATCTTCTCTTTCGGGTTGCTTTCTGTAGGACTTTTATCCCCATGTCCATAAAGAGTGCTTATCCCGAACACCTGAGGTCTCGATCTGACAACAGAAGCCCACCAGTGCTCCAACAGGTTCCGTTTGAGATCCAGCCCTAAGGGTCCGTATGCACAGGTCCTGCCTCTGAGTAAAGACTCGGCATGCTGAGGATGTGGAGGGATGAAGAAGCGCCGCTGTAACAAGCTGGAACATGTCAGCGGAAACACGTGGATCAGCGCCTCCGTTACTACAGTTCACATGATGTTTATAAAGCTGCACTAGAACGCTGAGAGGACAAATGTCCACATGGGATTTTGGTCCGTGGACAAAAAGTCGCCTTGTGATACAGTAAGTCAGCATTTTACTGTTTGTATTGCCACTGACGTGAAGATCAGTCTGGTCACGTGGTGTAATGCACTTTATATTATAATAACATAATAACACTCTCTATCCGAAATCCACCATCTTCTCTTTTCTCTACTATTCATAATAAACACGTGAGTACGGACCCGGAAACGGAAACTCCACTTTCTGCTTGCTATTTTCACTCTTTAAGCTCGTTTTTTAAAAACTATTATATTTTTGTTATAATTATTTAATATTACCTTATATTGAGTGTCTAACTGTTTTATCCTTAATATGAGGATCGCATGATGTCATCGGAAACGTATTTCAAACAATATTTTTAAAAAATCTTATAATAAAAATGAAATAATGTAAATAAAACATTTTTTATTTATAAGACTTATTTCATGAGTCTGAATAGACTATTTACGGTCAAAAAAAATCTTTACTTTTTATTTTTAAGTTCCAAATTCATATTTTGTGGCTATGCTTGTCCCAGTGAGGAAATACCGCCATCTGCTGGAGGTAAATAAAATGTCTATCGTGTACCTGATTTTATCTTTTAATCAAAATTATTCATGTTAAAAAAAAAAATCACTCACTATATGTAAATGGGTTTTTGCATACTGCTAAAAAAGACATAAAAGAGATTTAAAAAAATGTGTTTAATCTCAACGTGTGAAATTAACTTTTCACCCAGAAGCCAAATTGACCTGAATTATCTGCCATTCTTAAAAAAATACAGAGAAATAAACCAAATTAAGTTTAATAAACCACACCCACCCTGTTATTGACCATTCAAGATTCATTATATATTTTTTTCATAGCAAGCCCCATAAATGATCACTGTTAGCGCTCTATAGCTAACTCACGCTATCAAGTGGAGATATGTGGAGCATAAAAATGTCAGGGTCTTGATGTGAATTTGGGTTTTCACTATATATATTCACAATTTGGGGATTAAGTGAGTGAACTGAAGGACATAGAAAGTTCCAGAAGTTATTTATTCTGTGTAACAATAAGACAGTAAATGGCAGTAACCTACATGTTTCAAGAGTGGAAGAGGGCCACAGATAAAAAAGATCAGAAAAAACCCTCTGCAATGTTGAACCCATTTTGCCACTTGTGTATAATTTTTGCAGAACAATCCACATGCACTCACATCCGCACACAACATGCTCACTAGATTATGCCCCTGTCGGAATTCACTCTCTTCCCCAAGACTTGGATCTTCCAGGACAGGGGTGGGCAAACTACGGCCCGGGGCCACATCCGGCCCCTTGGTCCTTTTAATCCGGCCCTGCTGAACTGCTTCGGCTTCTTTGCCGCACCAGAAGAAAGTATAACCGCACAGCAGCACTGACATTGTTGGAGTATGCTCAGTGAGAAAAATGAAGGAAAAATACAGCGATTTATTTTCCTTTTCCGTAAATAGAATATCCTTATTTTTTTGGTAGCATAATGAACATATCTATTACCACTCATTACAAGTGGAGAAAATTAATATTGAACATTGAACAACGTTATGTTCAACGTTATTGTTGGTTCGGCCCATGAACACACCTCAGGTTTCTCATGTGGCCCTTTGGAAAATATAATTGCTCACTCCTGTTCCAGGACATATTCCAGAAGTGGCAGGAACACCGGGAGCGCAGTACTACATTCGACTATTTTGAAGGTGATGGTGTGTAAACATAAATAAAGTACTTCAGAAAACTTTTTGATACCACCTCGTATTCCTACAATGCTATTGAGCTATAGTCTTGCATAGACACAAAGTTGGATATGATTATAAAGCATGAGCAATAAGAGAGAAACAAAATGCCTTTTGGTTTTTTTCCTTCTTTATTTGAGGGCCCATGCATGGCTCTCCATCAACGTTGTAAACATGTCACTGTGAACATACACTAAATCAAATAAAAAAGAAAAAAAGTTATATACATTACCTAGTAAAAATAAATTACTGAGGAATGTAACAAAACAAGGACTGAAAGAAAAGAGGTGAAGGGTGTGCGACTGTCTCTCAGCTGCACCGAGATCACTTAAGTGCACGAATAAGTAAGCCTCCAACCTCGCTGTAAGCAAATTAAACAGTACAAAGGATAATAATATTAATCTTAAACAAGACTAACAGTTACTTCAGTATGTGTGTGTGTGTGTGTGTGTGTGTGCGCGCGCATGTGTGTGTTTGTGGGAACTAATTCTAGGCTACTGGGGGAACGCAGGGGGCATGGGGTAGGGCACCATGGGCTGTGGAGGTTGCTGTGGGGGTTGAGGGGGGTTAAAAGGGAACGGAGGGTGGTTCATGCCGTTCTGGGCAGGCGCCTGGTTCCCCTGGAATGGCTGGTTTTGGAAGTTCTGGTTTCCGAACGAGTTTGGGTTTCCCCCGTTGTTGTAGCTGTTGCTACTGTAGTTACTGCTACTGCCGTTACTTTTGGCATAGCTTCCTCCCCCACTGTAACTGCCGTTCTGCGCTTTGGGGCCGCTGCTGTAACCCCGGTCACCATCTCTATCCCTATAGCTACCAAAATCTCTCCTACCCCCACTGGAATAGCGGTCCCGGCGGTCGTCCTTGTAACCTCCGCGACTGCCTCTGGATCGTCCTGCAGGAAAACAAATGTTTGGAAGAATATTAAATAAAAGAAAAAAAGTTGCACAGACTGATGAAAGGCAATTTACATGGTCTAAAGGTAATAATACATTATTAATACAACAATATTTAAAAACCTAGAGAATATAATGGATTGTTTATTGGAGGAGACTGTGTCTGTGTGTTTTAATCATCAGTATGTTTTCTACAGGAGGACAGGATTAGGAGAGAATTTCATGTTAAATATGTTCCGCATGTGTGCGCGTTTGTTTTTGAATGATAAACATTTAAAAAGCACAAGTTGTTTGTCATTAATAAGCAAAAATCTTACTATTGGTCATTAGTGGAATGATGCAAGCTGCAAAACAGAATGTCCTGTCCAGTCTTACAAGTTTCATTCATCGAGAAAAAGAACGGACTATGATCTGCGGGTTTGTTTGTGCTTTTTTTTTTTTTTTTTACCTCCTCGGTCCTCGGCCATCTGGAGCAGTTTGGGGTTGATTGCTTGGTTGGCCTCGCGCAGGACCGAGATCAGATCGTTGGCCTGTTTCATGTTGTTGGGAGTAAAGAAGGTGTAGGCCGTGCCCGTTTTCTGACTGCGGGCCGTGCGGCCGATTCGGTGGATATAGTCCTCGGAGGAGTTTGGGTAGTCATAATTGATGACAAATTTCACATCCTCCACATCTGTAAAGCGTTGCAGTGCGGCAAGAAAAGGGAATGTGGCAGCAAATTTTTTGTTTTTGCACACCACAGCCGCCACACCGAAAAAACACAAGTTAGCAAAGACAGCAAAGATAATCAGGAAATTACTGGAGACTTAGCTGGGCTGAAAGAAAACCAGGAAAGGGTTAAGGCACAGGTCCTATGATACAGTTTTCCATCTACATATATAAACAAATAAATAAAAAGGCATAACTGTCTCAGTGGGAACACTACCATGGGAAGAGAGAAAGGATGCACACTCCATTGCTTTAATCCCAAGATTAAAAAGGAAAGAACAAATGAAATAAATAAACAGAACCTATAGAAGTAAACAGACCCACCCGCTTTTTGTTTACCAAACTATGAGAATAAACAGCTTACCATTAAGGAGTATGCATTCACTAGTCCTTTCCCAATGCAGCCAACTCCCCACAAATTGTCAAGTGACATCCAGGTGCTTCTAACGCAGTAGGGCCACTATGCGCACTGTTGCCTCCTCGTGTGCCGACACACACAGGACCGTTCGTCGTGGCTTTTTTTTTTTTTTTTTTGCGCTACAGGTCCTTTTAATACCCCCCACTTTTCAGCACACTCATAAGAAGCTCGCTAATAAAGGCCACACTGCCGTCTTGCCCAGACCGAAAAGACCGTGGCTAACGTGAGGGCACCCGCAAGAGCCAAAAGTACGACAAAGGAAGGGGGAAAAACGATGCTGTTTAGTTGCGTCCTCCCCCCTCTCCCTCTGTTTGAGCTTATTAATGAGCGACCGCAAAAAAATCCCTCATCACAGTCTCGTCTAGGCAAGATGCTCCCAGAAGCCAGTGTTCACTTGAGAAAATGTCTCTCGTTGGCAGGTCTCGACATGACTTTTTGAAAAGAATGAAAAAATGCAGGCGAGGGAGGAACTTCAATCGTGGAATTGGATAGTCATTGCTGATTCTCTTTGAGGTTTTTTTTTCTTTCCCCCCTTTAAGATTGAAACGTTCTGCTCCACTGTCTACAGGTGTCCCAGAGCCCCTTTATACATGTGCCAGTCTCACCAATTGAGATACAGGGAGGTTGAAAAACTGCTCTCTCCATTCCATGAACAGCGCTTTGAGTCAGGCGGGGGGAAAAAAGAAAGAAAGAAAAAAAACAAACAAAAACAAAAAACGACTAAACGTCTTATCAGTTACAAACTTCCACGCATCGAAGAGAATCTTTCCAAATCTCAAACAAGTGCCTATTGCCATACAACGCTCTTACAAACTGCATGCAAGGCATAAACAAACAGCATCAAGCTTGAATTCATTTGGTAGTTTGAGATAGAAAGATGGCGAAGATCAACCGGTACATAACTTGGGTTTGTTATGGATAATCCATGGACAGAGAACAGGCGTGTTGTATTATTATAGCTAGGTTATCATAGCCAAGGCTTAGCCACACCGCCTTATTAAAGGTTACTGGCACACACAGCTGAGCTCGGACATCTTTTTTTTTTTTTTGCTTTTAATAAATTTCACCTCTCTAAGCGACTGGGTGGCCGCCAGTCGCTCACTTCCACTTCTCCTTCCCCCTCTGCCGGCCTTGGTGCTTGTCATGCCTAGGCCCTGCCACAAAGACTGCACCTTTAGGTGAGAAAAACTCAGAATGCATAGAGAAGAAGTTAAAGAAAGCAAAAATCACTTTCTTTAAAAGTGAAACAATGTGTTTTTTTTTCTCCTTGGGGTTTTGTTTAAAGAAAAGAAAGAAAAAAAAAAAGGAAGAGAGACGACACAAAGACTAAGCAAGCCATCTCAAAAAACACTAACCTAATCCACGTGAGGCCACATCTGTCGCGATCAGGATGCACGCTTTACCGTACTTGAACTCTGTAAAAAGGGAGGAACTTGTTTATTTGAGATTATTTGTCTGAAAATCACGTTTGGGTTCTTAGAAGGATGCATCTTACCATTCAGGACCCAGTCTCTCTCCTGCTGGCTTTTATCTCCGTGAATTCCCATAGCGGGCCATCTGGAACACAAAAGAACACTTAAGACAGGGTATTTATTTGCTAGTTATGATTCTTTTTGAGCTCTTGAACATATTAACCTCGACGAGAAAAGAAAAAAAGTCCATTATTTGTTAACTGAATGAAATGTGACAATTCAATAAATAATAAAAGTCTATGCGTTTAATTATTTATGGTTGAACCCTGAAGCCATTTCCGAACGTGCAACTTTTCTAACGGCCCGTTTGTTTAAGGTCAGCAGGAAGACCAAGAGCTTACCCGTCTCTCCGCATCCTCCTGGTCAACTCATCGCAACGTCTTTTGGTCTCTACAAAAATTGATGGTCTTATTTTCCTTCTCACTCATGATCTCCTCCAGCAAGCGTATTAGTCTGAAGGAGAAAAGAAAACAGAAAATGTAATCTTTAACTAACATTTGTGCAAATAAAATGCAGCCTCTCAAAAGCGCTCGTCTTCTTACTTGTCATCCTTTTCTCCGTCGTTACAGACGTCGACAATCTGCAAGATGTTATGGTTGGCACTGAGCTGCAGAGCGCCGACGTTGATCTGAACGTACTCCTTCAGGAAGTCTTCGGCCAGCTGGCGCACCTCTTTGGGCCAAGTGGCGCTCCACATTAGGGTCTGCCTGTCAGGCTGTGAGGAGACATACGCAGTGATGTTTTTCCAAACACGATTAACTATGCTGTGTTAAGTGAGGGGGTGCACGTGGGTCGCACTTACGCGAATCTGATCTACAATTTTGCGGATTTGTGGTTCGAAGCCCATGTCCAGCATGCGATCGGCTTCGTCCAGGACCAGGTAGGTGCAGCGCCGCAGGTTGGTCTTGCCGGCCTCCAGGAAGTCAATCAGACGACCAGGGGTGGCAATGCAGATCTCCACACCTGAACGGAGAGAGACGACAATTGTGTAAAGAAACCAAATGCTATGTGTATAAAAATTATTTTATATGCACACACAAATATTATACATACAGTGTACACTACTTATTCATAATACTTATTTAGTACTTAGTGTTTTTTACCTCTCTCAAGGTCTCGAATCTGGGGTCCTTTTGGAGCTCCTCCGTAGATGCAGGTGGACTTTAGGCGAGAGGCTCTTCCATACTCTGCAGCAACCTGCTGCACCTGCTGCGCCAGCTCTCGAGTGGGAGCCAGCACCAAGCACTGAGGGGAGGAGGTCAGGGATCAAAGGTTAGGCACAGAACACTACAACCTACCATGTCTGAGAGGCCAAATAAATACCTGAAGTGAAAGAGGTATGGACTCACTAGTTAATACCATGTTAAACTGTAAGTCCGACTGAACAGAATTATGATCGGTTCTCGTATAATGGACCGACAATCTAAATAAAAAACATGGAAACTAAATATGGTCGTGTACGAGTCCAACTATGAAGTGAGTAACTAAAGTGAGGAGTGACTATGAACTTATTGAGATGTAGAAAACTTACGATCGGACCGTCTCCGTGCTCCAGGAATGGCTGGTGGTTAATGTGCACAATTGCTGGTAAAAGGTACTGAAAAAAAAAAACAAGAGAACTTTTATTTAAACTTTCACATTACATGTCTGCAGTTATGACAAACTCAAGACAGGATTTTAGAGAGATGTAAGTGGGTAACACGATTTGTTTTGTGGACCAGAACAGCTACGTTTTATGGACACCCCACAAGTAAATGAGTCTATGGAGTAATGTTTGGGTTCAAAAACGTAATGCTGTTTGCTAATCTTTTGACCGAGATTAATGGTCTTTTCCCAAATACATAAATCCAGACGTTAAAATATATTCAATATGGTGTTTTGCAGATTAAATCTAAATTGAAGCACAATTTTGAATGCATCTTCCGAATCACAGACTTACCGCCAGAGTTTTTCCAGAGCCGGTTTGGGCGATGCCCACCATGTCTTTTCCACTTAGTGCAAGTGGCCAGCCTTGAGCTTGGATGGGAGTGGGCTCAGACCATGTCTGCTTCTTTATAACATCCATGACATAATCTAGAACATCAGAACATCAGATATTCTAGAAATCGAACAGTAACACTCTAGTACAAAGAACTACTTGGTTTAAAAACAAAAAAAAAAAAAAAAAAAAACAATAACAAAGCAAAATGTGTACTCACTTGGGAAGGTAGCTTCATGAAATTTAATAATAGGCTTTGGGCAATCTCTGCCTTTGACTGTGACTTCTTTCGCCCTGCGGTATTGCTCCACCTCTTGCTGTTTTTTTATTTAAAAAAAAAAAAAAAAAGTATATATATAGAGAGGAATAGACTTTACACAGCAGGGACCAAAAATAAAATTGGTACATTTATGTCTGACAGGAACAAACAAGATCAACTGACCATTGATCTCCTGGTGACTTCAGGATGCTCCTTGTAAAAGTTCTTCTCAAATTTAGGAAGCTCGTCCAGGTTCCAGTGCCGTTTGCGCAGTCTGTCACCGGGATTGCCGAATTTTCCAGATGACGGTGGCCCACTGCGGCCTCCGCCGAACCGAGGAGCACTGCTGCCATAACTGTCATGCAAAACATTAGTTATGTTCCACTGTTAGTGAAAGACCCAGCAGTAATCCTTGTTGAGATTTTTAAGTAGTGCACAAAAGTGCTGTCCATTGAAGTCTTTGTTAGTCACTCGACATTTTTTCTTGGCTACACAGCATTTACACACAGCCTCACACGTCCCCCATGATTATTTTATCAGGCCCAGCACACTGTGTTTACTCACACATACTGTCTTTCAGATGCATACAACTATTGTGATGAAGAGTGACCATAGAAGAGATCTAATGGGGAAAATGAAATAAACCTTTCTGCATAATCACTGAATACTGTGTTATTTACTAAGAACTACCTAAGGAATGTTTACATGGCAATTTTTTTTTATTTTAGTTGGATTACAAAACAGGGATGCCATGTCTGAGCTTCAGGATGTTCTTGTGTTAGAATGAACACAAGTGTTGGGTTTTGGCCGAAGGATCAACTTTTTTTTTAATGCTTTAAATACAAATAAAAATCAATTTCTGATAGAACTGTGTAAACATCACCCAGAACGTAACGGGGGAAGCTCCAATATAAAGCACAAGATTCAAGGGTCTTATATTATTATTATTAGTTGCGCAACCCAAACCTTTGTGCAGTGTAAAACAAGGAGACGTGCTTTTTTTTCATAACACAGCCTGTGTACATGTGCTTGAAGAACACACTGGTGTGGCGCATTCCCCGCTGCCATTTTAATCCTGACCAGTGCGAGAACAAAGCCAGGGCGAGCCGGCATTTTGAATCCACATTCACGGCTGTAATGCAAATGGGTCCTTACTTTGTATTAAGTGCACCTCCAGGAACACGAAAGAAAAATGCCTGTGTAGTACCCTATTTATGCAAAAATCAGCTATTCAGGACTCGGCCAGGTTTGGGCCACATAGTGACCTCAAGAAACCCAGGCTAACCATAAAAACTCTTTAACTCAGTATTATGTTTTTGTTTGGTAAATAGTAAAAGCTTCTAAGAAATTGAGTTGCGTGTTTACTCCATAAAATGTAATAAATAAATAAGAGCGTTACTAGATAATGTCGCAAACGTATGTATGTATATATGTATGTATATGTGTGTATATATATATATATATATATATATATATATATATATATATATATATATAAATAAAAGAGTGTATATAAATAAATCTATAATTTGTTAACCACCGCCTCCATGGTTAAGAAGACGGATGCACCACAGCTGGATTTCCTGCAAGAAAAAAGAAAAATTAATATATAAACGTACCCTCTATCTCGTCCACGGTCTCTATCTGAATATCCAGGCATGTTTAAGCCTTAAATGAAAACCCCAAAAAACAATACTCAATAGTAAATATGATATTATTTATCCCCGATCCTCTCCGACTGACTATAAAATGGCTTCTGTAAAATGCCGGCCGGGTGGGAAAAAAACGTTATCAGCCACTTCACAACGAGAATTTTCTGTATAAATCCGATGCGCACCGAACTACTTTTTATCCTTTCCATAAACAAAACCTGCCGATTTTCCTTCTTTTCTACCTACATTCTTTTTGAAAAAGTTACCCTGCATGTTGGAATTGTTCCTCCGATTTTTTTTCACATCTTGTTTTTTAGAGACACTACGCACTCTAAAGCTGTATCCAAGGAACTATTCAATGAAGAGAAATCTCCGGTGGAAGGAGATGGGCGACGTCGACGTGCGCTTCACGGCACAAACCGACGTCATTTTGGAAAAGTCATAGAAGCGTTTTCAAAGCACTTCCGTATTTTTCTCGTTTTACAACATCTGGACTTATATGCGATCTGACAGCATAAGTTCTGATTGTTACATCCAGGATAAGTTTTCTGTTTCTATAAAAATATTAATAAAAGAGATGTAGCCAATCAGAACACCGTGGTCTTTTTAAATGTCCTGTAGGTGTTCCACATAGGTGGTTATGTTTCCGTTCGGTTTCTGCGGCAGGCACAAGCCCCGCCTTTTGTGTGTCAGCTGGGCTCTGATTGGTCCGCGCTCCGTGCACTCGTGAGCATTTTGTTTGAGTGTCTTACAGTTGGGCAGTGGCGCTACTCAGAGGAGACAGCTTCATTTTAGCTTTGTTTTTAAGGAAACCCGTGCTTACTTTATATTGAAATTGGTTATTGCACGTTTAACACATTGCCTGTTTGCTTGGACGACACTCTCTGTTCATCCACAGATCCAGAACAACCTGAATCAGATGGGAACCGAGGAGAGAGGTGAGTCGTCAACGGTTGCGTTCCAACCGCGTCTTCGTTATTTCATACATAGGTAGCGTCTAATCTAGGAATTAGCCCTGATTTCTTGCTGTATGTAGTGTGCCTATATAGTGATTAGCGAGCCGTTTGGAACACGACCCTCGGAACGGTCAGTTTCAAGAAACGACCGTTGCTCTAGCTGACGCTAGTGAGGAATAAGCCTCGAAAGTTAGCTCCAGGCTAGCAGGGGAAGTGCGTTTCGAAACTCTTGTGTTACTTCTCATAGCGAATAGTGAGTTAGTTCACATTAGCGAATGTGCCCGTGCGAATATATATTATACTCGTCATTTGAATGTTCATTTGTTAAAATACGTGCTTGGTTAAATAAGTTGGTTCAAGTTGGGGATATGCTGGTCATTTAGTTGTGTTTTGGATAGAACTCAGTATGGACTATGAACCACCATCAACGACCACGGTAACACTTATCTCCTTATAATGTTCAACCCCTCCTGTATTCCACACTCACTGGAAAATGTTAACAAAATAATTGCCAGGAATGTTTATCTTATGTATTTCCTTATATAATATACATTATCTTAAATCCAACCGCATTATACAATGTTTTATATGGTATTTACGGTACACAATGCGTTTGCAACCTCCAATTTAAAACAAAGCAGTGATTTGTGAGGTCCATGCACTCAAACAGTATTAATAAAGGTGTAATTTATTTTATTTTTTATGGATTTTACACAAACATATACCCATGTCGTTTTAAAACATGTATAGAAACACAACAACATAGGTGGTGTCAAAAAGTTTTGAAAGTAGTTTTGTAATACACCAACAGATGGCAGCACCAGCCTGCACTCACAGTCACAGGGAGCACCGACTTTCATGTCATTGTGCCCAAAAGACATAATCCAGTGTATATTGGGAGCTGTGCAATTGGTGCTATTGTAGCCCAGTGTGCTCCCTGTCACCAAACTGTTCCATACGCATGAGTTTCTCACCAGAAACAACAATTCCACTCCATATAATGTTTCTGATGATATAGTTCTGCCAGTTCCGTTCCCATAGATGAAGGTCCAGCTCAAAGCTCGTTGTTTTTCGTCAATCATAGCAGAATGTGCTTGAAACGCTTCAAAAAGATTTCCAGGACACATTCCAGAAGTGGCAGAAACTCTGGGAGCACAGTATTGATGTACAAGGGGTCTGTTTTGAAGGTGATGGTGTGTAAACTTGAATTAGTAAAGTATAATTTAAACTGAGCTTGTCTCAAAATTTTCTGATGCTACCTCATATTTGACCTACTTCTCTGTACAGATGAATTTTTCAGTCTGGAGTTCTGATCAATATGACCTTGCTCAACAGTTCTGGCAGTGGTAGAAAATGTGGTTTGGAATCTCAGCATGATTGCTGCTGCATTGTTGGTTTAAAAAATGACTGTAGGAATACAGGGGATGTTGGTACACAAATTCCAAGGGCAGCTTCTAGTGAAACCATAAATATGGCATACAAACATAAAGAAACATGTGTGTGTATAACCAAGAGTGTTTTTCTTTACATGACGTATGGTTGTATATTGTCTCATAGCGTGGGAAGAATGATCATGGAATGCCGAGTGTTTATAATGCTGTTAAAATGCTTATTATTTTAAACAACATAGTCATTGTTAAAAATCCTCTTATGGATCTGTACAGTGATGGCCAACAAAGTTTGGCTCAAATGGGCTTACTGTTCAGCAGTAACCTGAGAATACAGACCCTCACATTACTTGAGAAACATATGTAAGAAGTAATCACAAGCACTTAATTATCATGTTCCAACCTCTAGATCCTTACAATCTTATCCTGAACATGCATTTCTACTTTGGTGCACATCCATAGCATGAGTTACTGCTGTCTAAGTAGTTAAAGTCCCATCCCTGATCTCAGAAGAGTGCTAGTTAATTCATTTGTGATATTTTTATAGAATTATGTTAAGATTTCCACACATTTTAAAGTATTGAATAATTTTTAAGATTGAATAATGATCAAGGTGATAAGTGTGACTGAATTGTAATTAATGAGAATTTAATTACCAGTTAATCATGAGATTTTATTGCCACGTAAAAAATAATCAACTAATTTGAAATTGTATGTCAGTGAAAATCCTTAAATCAAAAGCCATCCGTGGCACAAACACTCCCATAGGTGTTAGGTCTACATTACATGCTTCTCTTGATAGTCTTTAAAACTACACTTCTGAAGGCTACAATGTGCTGACACTGGAAACTCCTTCTGTAAATGTTACCATGATTGTGTGTGTGTATGTATGTGTATATATATACATATATATATATATATATATATATATATATATATATATATATATATATATATATATACATATATATACACACACACGCACACATTGTGTTTGAGTGTTTAAGTGTAATACAGTGGTCCAAGACATTTACATTTGCAATATTTAGCATCTAAATACTGAAATACTCCCATGTTATTACACTCTTCTCTGATATTTATAGAATTTTATTTTGATGAATTCTTTCACAGATTGGGTGGATGTGGCCAATGATCTCATCAGCAAGTGTCACATTAACCTGAGGATACAGAAGCTCACAGAGTGTGATGCCAGTGTGTTTGTGGCCTTATATGAAGCTATCCTAGGAGAAAAAGTACCAGGTAGACTTGTTTTTAAAAATTAAATTTTTACCTTCATATTCAGCTTTGTTGGTTCATTGGGGGGGGGGGACTGGGGGGGGGGGGGGGGGGGCACACCATGTTATCACAAAAAAAGATTTGGTGCTTTTTTAAAAAAAAAAAAAAAAAATTTTTAAGAGATCAGTTCATATGGACCTGTTTAAGGCAGATTATAATGGAGATTGTCTGAGATTACAGATATGCAGAAGTTTATAATTTTACTCAGTGCTGATAAACTGTTCAATAGAAATGTGTTTTTAATAGTTTATTACTTTTCTATTTATAAGGGATGATGCTTGCAGGTTCAAGCTAACGTTTTTTTTGTTTGTGAGTCAATTTATTATCACATTTAAAACAATTTCCCCACTGGATCAATAAAGTAAAGTATTTAATTTATATAGGTTCTTCTGCACCTTAATGATGAAAATGGACTCATTGTTCATTTCATGATGCTGTCACATGTAGATTTGGGTGTCATTTTAATTGTATTGATTCCCAGTTTCGATTCCAAACCATGAACCATCTACAGATGGTTAGTCATGTTTGGTAATGACACCCTGCTTGCAACGTTATTTTATTACATCGCATCCACAAAGCGGGATGTTTGTTGGCAATATTTTGTATGTTTTTTAAAAACTCAAGCGGTTTATCAGTTTGGTTAGGGTATAATGCCTTTAGTTTTTTTTTTATTTCAAGACACAGTAAACACACCGCTCTCCCCCACTTTAGTCACAGTGAATCCAAGCGCTACATACACATTGTAGAATTTTCCATTTTAATAATCTCTGGGCATACTCCGACTATGAGAGCGCCACTGCCACCTACTGTATTGGATATGCAATTATAATTTATTCTAGCACAGCCAAAATGCATATTTCCCCGGGTCACACGTCCCACTATTTGAGAACCACCGGTTTATTACAATAATCATACATAGCTTTGTCTTTGGTTTTTACAAAATGTAGCCACACCATTGAGCACTTCCACCTTGTAAACTGATGTTTAGGTTATCATATATTGGTCCTGGCAGATTGCCAGGTAAAAATGGTACTCAGACATTGATAAGAGGAGTGTTTTCTTTAATGATATGCAGTGTGAATCTGAAATGCAAAACCATGACAGACTAATGGGTGTGATTCAGTGTACAGATAAAGGTACAGATATAATGATAAACAGATGTTATTGTTATTGCAGCGATATAAAGAAATTCGTTTGGTAGC
This sequence comes from Kryptopterus vitreolus, assembly GCA_030449085.1. Classification (NCBI taxonomy): domain Eukaryota; kingdom Metazoa; phylum Chordata; class Actinopteri; order Siluriformes; family Siluridae; genus Kryptopterus; species Kryptopterus vitreolus. The sequence continues at coordinate 8,289,144 of JACRUU010000029.1, read as the reverse complement.
TCTCAAAGACAAACAGCAATATGGCTATAAAATTACACAATAAAAGAAATTGCACAAAGAATAAACAAAAGATAAGTGCATTGGAATATAAATATGACGGTATGTACAGTAGAATATATGCGCAGTGGGAATCTTTAGCGGGACGGAGAAAAATTCTGGAATGTGGGAGATAAAACGAACGAACAGTGGGAGGTAAAAAAAAAAATTACTATGTGCCATATAGACTGGTTAGCGCCGGAACCTTCACGATACATTTCTTCTTTCTTTTTCAGATTACATTGTCAAACCAAAGAGCCAAGAGGATGACATCCACAACATCCAGTCTGTGATCGACTCGCTGGCATTAGACTATCTCCAGATTAGTTTGTCCCACATCACAGGTGTGTAAAAAAAAAATAATAATATATATATATACTATATATATATATATATATATATATATATATAAAATGTAAATATTGGGGTCTAAGGATATGTTCTGGGCATATGTTCAGGCTTTACATTTTTAACTGATCCTTGAAGATTTTACATTTGAATGATTACTAAAAAGTTAATTATATTATATGTACAATTATTTATAATTAAGCATCAGCAGTGTAGTTTTTAACCAGACATAGAGCTCCGAAGTTTCCCCTAAGTGACAGATCTGTGGGCATCAGTCTCTAGTCATTCTATATTGCAACACAGTGCTCACGTCATTATGCTACAGACTGGTTAATGGTTATAAAACGATTGTGCAACTATGTAATATATATATATAATGCGTCGTTGTTGTTGTGGTCTGCAGCTATCATACGTGGAAATGGTCCCCATCAATGATGCAGATTTTCCACAAACTCCATGGTTGGAACTGTTTTTGACTCTTGGTGTTCCAGCAATGCAGTGTCAATAGAGTCATAATTTTCAAATGCATATGTTTGTATATTGAGTAAACACCACTTCTCATGTCAGCCACCTCCCCGTGGCAGTTCAACATTTAGTCAGGTGAAACAGTGGATATGTTTGCCTGCGGCCTCTGTGTGTTTTGCTGTGTATGTGCTCAATAGAGCCCCTTGTTTTGAAAGGAACATTGCTGCTTTTGTACCCAGAGTGTTTCTGTGTTACTTGTTGGTTAAATAAATGTGTTGTTGCTGGGATTTTTAAGTTTTTTGGGCTTTTTGCTGTTCTTTTTATTTCTAATGGTTAGATTTTTGCCTCTCTGTGTAGGTGAGAACATTGTAAGAGGAGATAAGGATTCCATCCGTAACCTTTTAGAGATCTTTGATGGACTGTTGGAGTATCTCACAGAACAGCTCAGCGACGAAGAAGAGCTCCCGAACGGAGGTAAACACTTTTTCTTTTTCAATGCGCGATTGTTTACTGTCCTGCCTGAACCTATTGTGATTGAGTCTATGAGGCTGTGCTGTGGTGTCTTTCATCCTGCTGATCCATTCTGTATTTCATTCATAAACTCGCCCGCATGAACGAACCGGATATAACTGGCTTTGGAAGCAGCTCAAGCAGGGATTACCGGCATCTGGTTTGGTATTAAATGATCTAAGAGCGCTGTTTGCCAGGTCATTTCTGACTGCTGTGACCTAGTAGACTGCATTGCCTCCCTAATGGGTCTGGCTCAACTCATTATGATGAATGTGAGTGATGCATGGATGCTGGGTCAGAAATGAGGTAATATTTTCCAGAAATGTGGTGTGTAAAATAATAATTATATATATATATATATATATAGCATAACAGTATATATATATATATATATATATATATATATATATATATATATATATATATATATACACACACACACACACACACACACACACATTTTTTTTTACAGAGATTAGTTGGTATTGTAATAATTTATGTAGTCTTACATGTTCTCATATTCATTTAATGAGCAAAGGCTTGTTTGGCGTCTTGATCATCACTCTTTTCCTTTCCATGGATCTAACTGCAAATTAGCGTTTGAATGTGGAAAAGTTTTATTCCTATGTTTGGTCAATAATTTATTTCGCTGTTGACATATGCTTATTTAAAAACATAAATTTAGTATAAAATTAGTACAGAAATATGCTGGTATATTTGTAACTACAAAACGTGGTATTAGTTACATCTTTTTTTTCTCTGGCTGTTACAAAGGACTAGATACCAGTCCTTCCCAAAGTCTCCTTCCCAAAGAAAAAAACACTAGTATTTGCCACCTGAGATATGATGGTGATGTTCTTTAAGTATTTGTTTTGGATGTCATGGATTTAATCTTCAAAATGAAATATTTTAATTAATGTCCTCGTTGTGTACACAAAGAGCCCTGTGTTAGGACATGGTGTCCCGGTTCAGTTCGTACCCAATGGGTCGTCATGGTCTTTGTCTGCGTTTTTTCCCCCCACAGAGCTCAATGGTACGGTGCACACTGCTGACGTGCAGGATAAAGAGGAGAAGCTGTCTCAGATATCTAGTGCACAGTAAGGCCTTTACATGACACATACAAACACACGCAGTATACACGCGGGGCTTATTAATACTACCTTGACATTTCTGTATCAGGGCTGCATTTCTGTCATTGACAGCGAGTGCACAAACCGGTTAAATAATCCTGTTGACATGCCAGCCTTGTAATATGTCAAAAGGTATAAGGAAGCAGGAACCAGTTTCGTGTTTATGTTTTACTTTCATTCCTGACGTCTCTTGAAGTGCGTCCATTGATGTAGCAGATTCTAAATTCTTCCTATGATGCTGTAAATATAGGAACGTTCTATAACTATATCAACACTTTATACGAAACTGACAAGATGCCAATTAATGGAATATTGAGCAAAACTAGTGATATGGGCATTCATTTCCTTTCCCCCCATAAGCTAGTAGTAGTGAATATCTTTTCAATGCAGTGGAACCGGTTTTGGTGGTGCTGTAGCTTTTTTACATCATTAGTCATAATGCACAGTTTGGATTTGCACCACAAAGCACACAAACCAAAAAATGAAACTTTTCAGTGATTCATGTGTTCTTTAACACAAGCCATGAAAGCAGCTGCACAGTGGTTTTCTAGGAAATTCAGTTAAACAATATTTTTTGACCAATCCTATATTCATTAACTAACATTGTTATGGAGTGTGAATAGAACAAGGAAAAATGCCAACCAGTTGCTTAAGTTGCACATTATAATTTGTTAGCATCAGCGATGGGGGGGAAAGAAAACAATAGTGCATGTGAATTCAGTGACTAAAAACATTAGCTTGCAGTTTCTATTTGTCCGCTTTTATTTATTTATTTATTTTATTATAAATACGCTTTTTCTTTACTTTGTCCTTCCTTATTGTCATCTTTATTTCAGTTCTGATGTCCAGTCCAGCAAATACTCCCTCCATTCCTGGAACGGGGACGACTCTGAGTCGACAGCCGAGCTGATCCGGTTGGGCGATTCAGCGCGTACATTCACCACGAAGCAGGAAGGTGTGGCTTAAGTCTGAATTCCCAATTACACATGCACTTGAGTAACTAAACAAAATATCTTTACATGTTGCCCTGTACATATTGCTGCTGAAAGACTGGTGTGGTTAACGGCTTTATAATTTGAATTTCAGTCGTTTCTACCGAAAAAGCTCTCGGTGACCCGGACCAACCCACAGCCCAGCCCTGTCAACCTCATGAGCCGTTCCACTCAGCCATTCCACTACAGCCTCCCCACCAGGCCACGCCACATCGAGAAGGGACATCGCCTCACGCATCGTCATCATTACCTCACGCAGATAATAATGAGGACGATGCAGAGGGGACAAACAAACAAGTACGACACCACCCGAAGTCTTCAATTTTCCTTCTTGTGTCACTATCCATTCCCAATATATGGACAAGAGTTGTGGACACATGACTGTTATGGTAACCTCTGCCCTTTTGTGTGTGGTTGTGGAGATTTGCGCTCATTCAGCCACATGGGTTTTAGTCAGGTCCTGATCTAGGGTGATGAGGCTTGGTGCACCATCTAAATTTCAATACATGTTAAACAGGTCCGGAATTGGGTAGCTCAGTGGTTAAGGCATTGGTCTCTGGATCGGAAGGTCGCAGGTTCAAATCCCAGCACCACCAAGCTGCTTTTAGTGGCTCCTTGAGCAGGGTCCTTAACCCTCACCTGATCAGTTGTAAATTGATCTGGATAATGGCATCTGCCAAATGCCATAACTGTAAATGTAAATAGGGTTGATGAGCTGTGCACAGGCATGTTGGAGCAAAATCTGAAGAGTTGGAGCAAAATCAAGAGCACAAAAACCTCAAAGTCCAAAGATGTTTTATTTGGTTATTTGTATTATTGCTTTTGTCCATGTAATCTTTCTTGAGATAGATATACCGACCAGTCATAACATCAGCATTATCACTAAGAGCTTGTGATGTGATTTACATATAGATATACAGGTTTTTATATAAAGATAGTTAGAAATATATTGTACAGAGTGATTTTGTCAATGGCTATGTAGTTATTGTCATTTTAAATTAATAATTCAAATAAATTATTGTAATGCGAAAAAATTCTTTATGGTGGATGAATTATGAAATTTGACATATTTTGGGGAAAGTGTTAATTGACCAGAAGTGGTACAAGTTGTATAAACTTTCAAAGAGAGAATGAGGGTGAAACAGTTTTTTCGGATATACATAAGGGAAATTTAAATTTTGTGCTTGGAATTGTTGTTTTCCTTTGTCCAATTTGTGGCCAAAAATTCTGCTTTACACGCTCCAGCATTACAGTGCCTCTGGCTCCGGGGCTGCCGATGACTAGCATCCCACTGCGTTATTACCACAGAAACTGCTAAACACACTCCAGGGTTTCCAAAACACTTTGCCACATCTGTCATTGCTGTAATGTTATAACATGCTTTAACACCCACTAGTTTACCTCAGTGTTTTTCTAAGTACATAAAATTACACTTTCCGTGTTGAAAGGAAGCTCAGAGAAAGGGATTCCTGTATGTAAAGGGAGAACCATGCCTATTGAAATAACTCAGTGAGGTCACTTCTTTTGTTAAGTGGTTAAAAGGAGGGATTGAGGATTGCATCATAGTTTCGCTCAGCTGTAGCACACAAACTCGGAGCCGCCGTGGTACAACTGACATATGCGAGGTGAGGAGCAAATGAAGAATCCAAACACAAGGTTTGAGGTAGCAGATCTCGTCACACCCCTTACATTTGTCACATTTCTATTTTAATAATTTAGATGAATTGATTTGGAACATGGTGGGTAAGCATGGCTGCCTCACGGCAAAAGGGTTCTGGTTGTATCTTGAGCTCAGGTTACTGTCTGTACATGTTTTGCATTTTCACACACCACACACACACACACACACACGCCTTAGTATTACTCAAGGGCCTAGCAGTGTCTCTCTGGGACATGAAGTTAGAAAGTAAATTTGGATTTAATTTGATGATGATAGTATGGGACAATTGACTGAAACATGTTTCTCTGCTCTCGTTTACAGAATGGTCATCCCCCTAAGTGTAATGGTGTTCAGACTAACGGGGCTCACATGTCTGGTATGTTGTGTTTTTACTTTATACCACTGCTGTATTAATACACTTACCTTTTATTTTTATGTTTAGTACATGTGCCGCATGAATCTGAGTTTTTAAATTGAATGATTGTCTACAATTCCAAAATGTAAAATTTAGGAATTTTAAAATTCTTATATTCGCTGTTTGTCTTAAATCATTTTTTCAAACTGGTCTTAATTTCCAATTTCCATGCTCTTGTAGTACTTGAAATATTTTTTTAGTTAGTTATTTCCTGGGGCTCAATTTCTTTTTTTGTTGTTGTTGTTTTTTTTTTTTTTTTTTTACCTCCCTCCCTCTCAATAATTCGTTGTATTACAACTACAAATGCGACCAACATGCTAAAGCCAATCAGCTTTCAGTTATTAAAGAAAATCTTTCGTGCATTGTACCACATACATAAAACAGATTTTGGGATTATGGGCTAGTTATACTTGGCTTGAAAGAAATTCGCCAACAATGTATCTGTGTGCATTTTTTTTTATTTCATTATATAGGTTCATTATATATAATCCTTCATGGTTTAAAAAAGGAATTCAAATGTTTAGAATTTGAAACCTATAGAAACAGTGAATTGAATGATTTACAGTGTTTAACATAAGTAATCTTGCTCGTAGATTGCAATGATGATGACTGTTTGTTTTTTTGTAGCAGAAAGTGAGCGGTCTGAGCAGAGTCTGAAAGAAACTTTGCACGAGGCTCCTAAAGCACAAGTAGAGGTAGGATGCTGAGTTTTTACATTTGTGGTAGGTAAAAACAGGAAACCTGAATTACTACACTATTTGACTTTTATAATTTGTACAAGTCAAAAAAAAAAGACCTACTATTGACTATTATCCAAGCATTTCACTGCATATCATACTGTGTATGACTGTGTATGTGACTAATAAAATTTGAATTTGATTACTTGACTCTTTAAGTAGGAGATAGAAATAACTTGTTTTCCTTGTGTACATAGTGTGCTCCATGAAGACATGGTTTACATGTGGTGGAGTGGAAGATCTCGAGTGGGCGCCAATATAGAGCTCTGATCTCAATCCTACTGAACACCTTTGGGATGAATTGTAATGCTGACTGAACCCCAGGCCTTCTTACTGTATATCAGTACCACCCTATAGACCAGGGGTCACCAACGTGGTGCCCGTGGGCACCAGGTAGCCCCCAAGGAGCACATGAGTAGCTCTCAGGCTTGCTATAAAAAGTGCACAACTCATCAGTGAGATGCGTCTATAATGTAAAATGTAGTTAATTCGTTGTGATAGTCACTGTCAAGTGTATTTAACATAGATAAATGAGTATCAATAATAATAATTAATAATAATAATAACTAAAGGTAAATTTGTTATTTCAGAGGAGTATTTCAAACTGGTAGCCCTTTTTATGATTCACTCGGTGTCCATGTAGTAGCTCTCATGAAAAAAAGGTTGGTGATCCCTGCTATAGACTAACAGCCCATAAAATATAGTGGAACATCTTCCCCGAAGCGTGGAGGTTATTGTAACTCAAACAGAGAGTAATTCTCAATAGAATGTTTAAAGGCACATGGTCCGTTATCTACCAACCTTTCTCCATACAGTGAATATTGATAATTTAATCACTTTTGCACTGTGCCCCTCTGACCCAATGTCCTGCTAGGATCCTCTTGTTCGCATCCCCTGCATGTCTTGTTATTTCAAGTGTGTACAACGATCTTCATTCCATGACATCTATGACATCTGATCCGAAACTGGCCATCTCGTCCTCACAGACTGGTAGCGAGGGAGCACGACGCGTCCTGTTCCACACTCAGCCGGAGGTGCTGCTCGCGCCTCTCTCACGTGAACAGAGCCGGCGAGAGATTACTCTCACGCACAGTCGGGTGGAAGAAAGGCCGAGCGATGAAGAGCGGCTTTACAGTTCTGGCTCATCGTCTGGAAGACGGAGGAGCTACAGGTGCAGGAGGTAGAAAACGAAGAAAAAAAAAACCACACACTTAAATGAATAAAATTGGTTGTGAACAAATGAAATTGTCCTCTGTGACTCCTTTGTCTTCATTTTTTAAATTAAGAGGCATGCTTTAGGTTTCTCCACCTCTTTCTGTTTTTGCATTAGGCTGGAGGAAAACGAAGACCCTTTATGCAGGCGCAGTCAGAAAAACAGACAAGCCGAACAGGAGCTGCATGAGATGTCAGAGAAACTCGCTCGCCGTCTCGAGGAGCTCGATCTTGTGGGTGTCCTCAAGGCAGTTATTTTTAATGGGTTGTGTGACGAGTGAAGGGCGTTTTTGTGCGAGTTTTATCCTGTGTGTTTATTTATACGTTTGTCTCACTCGTGCAGATGCTGAAGAGGGCTTTGGGGGAGACGGGGGACGCGTCAAAACCTGCGGAGGAGGACAAACATTCCCACCACAGTGACAGTGTTATGGAGTGCAAACGTGTTCCCAGACCCACAGGTACTCCATACACTTCTTTTTAAATCAACCGGAATGTTTTTTTTCCCCAAATATGTTGTGATGGGATGTTAATTTCTTGAACAGACAAGTCCAGTGTGAACAGACCTCCGCGTACACGTTCCCTTTCTCCTTCACCTCCTCCAGTGTGTCATTCAAGCCAGAGCACGACAGAGGGCGCTCCGGTTACGCACGTGGCGAAACGCGCGGCCCGGCGAGGACCCGATAAGCTTCGGACACGTTCCGGATCAGCACAGAAAAAGCCAGGTCAGGTCAACCACAGTAGTTGATCTCAGTGACCTACTGTGTTACAAATACTCTAATAACACTATGACCACCTGTCTAATATTGTATTAATCCCCCCTTTGCTGCCAAAACCCATCAAGCAATATTGCATTAACTTCTTGAGCAATTTGTCTGTTTGATCAAAACACACGGACCCCATTTTCCAGTTGTGTTCTTTGGGGAAAGACTGAATCTTCTTTGCTGTGGTTGTGATGTAATACAATAGTGTTGCGTTTCTCAATTTGGCCTCTAGATGGTGGCTGAAGCTTACGATGCTGAACTGAAGAACTTGGATGAGCAGCAGAAAGTTGATCTAGCAATTGAAAGACTGCGAGCTCAGGAGGCTGTAAGAACATCTGGATGATATGCTTATCCTTTGTATAAGTTATTTATACTTTGTTTCTTTATTTGTACTGAAAATGGATATACATTTTTATACACAATATGGACAAAAGTATCGAGACACTGTACATTTTGCCTCGGAGATGGAGCTTTTACAAATTTTTCATTCATTTCAGTTGAGTTAAGAGACCCCAAACCTGTTCCAGCATGTACAATGTCGGAAAGATGGTATGATTTATGTAGTTTGGATTGGTATAGCGCACTGACTCCAACCCTAATGAACAATTTTGAGATGGCTATTGGCGGCACCTCAGAACTACCAACATGCCTGGTGCCTGGCTATACTTGTGGCTGAGAGACAACAAAATCTCGCAACCACACTTATGTAGTGAAACAAATCTAGTGGAGGTTATTAAAACTAGAAATGGGGTCCATATAGTGTACATGTAAATATGATTTAAATACATCTTTATCCATGTGTAAAAAGAGAATGAAGCTCAAATTTGTTATACATAGATGACATTTTATACTAAAACAAACTTTTGTGTATTGTGGAAATGTCTTGCTGATGGAAACCCTTGAACATCTTTGTTAATTTAGGAGCGGGAGTACAGGGAAGCCATACGCAAAGAAGCATCTCGCGAGCTAAAATCTCATAACCACAGATCATCAGCCACTGTCTCATACAAGAGTCCTCGCTCCAGACCCGCAGCTCCCAGCCGGCCACGTGTCCAGACCCGCAAAATAGCCCCATGTAAGTCCTTGAATCCTTCACATTGTTACACAGCTCAGGCTGCAAAGGGGTGTTTTCGTTTGCTGCATTCCTGTATCATATGAAGCAACTGTATTTATATTAAAGAAATAAATTCACTCTTCCTCTGTTGTACTGTACATTTTACAATTACGGCATTTGGCAGATGCTTTTATCCAGGGTGACTTACAACCGAGATTTTGAGGGTTAAGGGCCTTGCTCAATGGCCCACTAGTGGCAGCTTGTTGGTGCTGGGATTTGAACCTGGTCCAGATCCACTAACCACTGAGCTGCCACCTCCCTACTTTTATGTCACTGTGCAACATGAAATGGTGGTTTCTGTAAAAAACAAAACAAATAATAACATGCATTATAAACTCAAATATTATTCAGGACCTCTTTGTTCGTTTTGGGTTTTTTTGGCAGTGGCTCCAGGTTTTGTAAAAACCTGCATCTAGAATGGAAAAATGACTAAGGCTTGCGACAAGGACATGACCAGCAAAATCAAAACTTAAAAAATTATATTCTTACTATTATTAATAATATTTGTAACTAGACATGAGTCTAGTATCAGTCAGTATCATCAGTATCACTGAATTACAATATTATTGCACCTGGTCATTCTTGCAATTATGCAATTATACCTGTTGGTGTGTTTTGTGATCTATATATTGTTTTTTTGTTTTTTTTTTCATACACATTTTTGTTATCGAGAAGCAGTCGTCTTTTTTAAAACCACTAATAAAACTGTCAGTTAGTTTATTGTTGTTTACGGAGTAATATATTTTGTATTGGGTAAGTAACAATTTTTGTATTGTTTAGTAATCTGCCTTGAACTCCTAATGGAAGAATGCTTACAATTCTTGCTCCTGCATGTTCATTAATTTGTATGTTTAAACTCAAATCAGTTATTTAAAAAGAGCGTGATCAGAGAATGAAAGCGTGCCTATGTTTGCCTGTAGTGCGGGTGAAGGAGAACGACTTGTTGCCAAGTCTGTTGGACGACTTCCCTCCTCTCCAGTTCTCACCACACACCCTGTCCCGCATGTGGAAGCAGCAGCTCCGGCAGGTCGACCAGATCAGTGCACTGGACAGCCAGCACAAAAACAAACGCAAACACACCAGTCAGGTGAGAACAGATTATTCCACACCGAGCATAAAAATGGATTATATTGTATCTTGTCAATACGCTCGGCATGACTGAATACTCAAATCTGATTGGTCAGAAGGTGAGTTCATGCCCATGGATTTTAATGATATGCGCTCCGTACTATTTATTAATACATTTATTCTTGTCTTACTTGTCAGGTGTTATATATGGCGTGTTAGAGTAAAGTGTGTTGGTGTGTGTTTTTTTTTTTTTTTTTTTTTTTTTTGTTTTTTTTTTTTTTTTTTTTTTAATATAAAAATGTCCTGTTCTTGATCAATATAATCTTAGACCTCTTGCTGATTATTTTCCTACAACAGAATGTCACTGTGTGTTTTTATTCTTTAGTTATGAAGCATTTTTTTACATCAAGCAATATGTCATTCAAAGTGCTTTGTTATTATAGCTTCCTGCTGTTGTGTTCGGATTTTGAATGCGTTTTTGAAGCTGCATACCTGACTGTATTCGATACGTTCACATTTTTTTTGTTTGTTTTTCTAGCTAGTGGAAGCCCAGAAGAGACATGAGTTGCTCACGGATATCATGCGCAAAGAGCAAGAGCACAGTCATCGACTGGTGAGCACACGCACAGTTTGGTTTTCTCTGTGAAGCATCTCGAATTGGCATTAAAGGGAGAAAAAGAACTTGAATATAAAATGAAATCTGTTTCTCACAGAAGGATTTCAAAGAAAGGATCCAGCAGCAGAGGTCTTCGCAGAATAAGCTGCGGGAGCAGCGGCAGCAGGTGGCCCGCGCCCGCAAATACCACAACGATTACCACGTGCAGCTGCGGGCCCGACTCCTCCGAGCCCGTACTCGAGAGGAGAGGGTGAGTCACACTTCAGATATTCCTCCCTGTACTTAGCACTCTCTGGGGAGATGACTGACTGAAATCTCGAACTCAGCGCTTGATTATGTATAATTACTGATTCCATTAGATAGCACATGCTTTAAACCCTTGAAATTCCCATTCATCTTTAACATCGCTTGATTGGTTTATTGTCAGGATGAAGAATAAAGGCTTTTAAATATTTATAAATACTGGCTACGCGATGCACAATTTATAGTCAGCAACAAACAGATAAATCATGTTGGTATCAGGTATTGAACACTGCACAGCTTTTTGTCTTTATACAAAGGCATCTTCAGTTCAAGTCCTGGTCCTTTGGACAGCTATGGTCTGATGTCTTGTTTTTTGTGTGTGTTTGCGCAGATGTTTCGGGAGGTGTTCGAGGAAGGCCTGGAGCTGCAGAAGGCTCGTCTGAGGGAACAGCGTGCGTACGCCAAGGAACAGCGTCAAGAGCATGCACGCAAACACAAAGAAGAGATCGAGGCCATGGAGCACTACTACAAGGACCAGGTATCTGCAAGTGAACAATGCACAAGTTCTAATACTGGCACCTGAGTTGGGTTTAGTTCAAGTCTTATTGAAGGTGGTAGCCTAGTTGTTAAGGTGTTGGCCTCTGGCCCAGAAGATCACAGGTTCAAACCCCACCACCAAGCAGCTGCCACTACTGGGCCATTGAGCAAGGCCCTTAACCCTCAATTGTTCAGTTGTAAGTCGCCAAATGCTGCAAATGTAATGTAAGTCTTAGCTTTGGACCTAAAACAACCCCATCTTTTAGGCGTGTTTTCGTCTTTAGTGAGAGTTGTGAATCATGATACTGGAAAAATGGATAGCTCTTAATAATGAATGACATCAAATATCAGTTGCTGTCTATCTCAGTTAATTTTGCTTTTTTTTTCTGACCACAGTTTTCCATACTGGCCGAAAGAGTCGCCCTGGAGCGAGAGGAGATCCAGGTACGCAAAAAAGCCCAGGAAAAGGTGAGTTTTGGTTTAGTTAAAACAGTTTTACATAGAAATTACACTTGCATTAGTGATTTATTTTTATTTCTTTGTTTCCATTTGACATGTTGCTGATATTAAATCCTAATTAAATGCTATTTAAAAAAAAAAAAAAAAAAAAAATATATATATATATATATGTATATATGTATATATATAATGTATATACATGTACACACGCACATGTATTTATTTATTTATTTATTTTTTTAATCGGGTTACTGGGTATTTTAAAATGTGTTTCCGTACAATTTCTCTCTTCATTTTCTAAAATAGAAAATTAATAACTTGTAAAAAATATTTATTATAAAACAAAGGCTCTATCTATAGTAAACCATGTTTTCGTACAAAAAAACACTAAAAAAACACACACTGTAATTAGTAAATGGTTGCCATTGCACCGTTTTAGAATCTAAGTTTTAAGAAAACGCTGTGATTATGTTTGATGATAAATAGTATGAGCTACAGTAGCCACAACCTTCTGCCAATAATTTGGTAATGCAGAAGCATACATCAGAGATTTTGACTCTGTATATACGTTAAACAATTGTAATGCAAGGCATGTTTTAGTTAATATTTAATATAAAGAATTAATTCGGATGTTAATCTGTTAAATCTCCATATTTGAGTGTGGAAATTTGAAATGTGTAGAGCCCCTTTTTACATTCGTCATCCTGTACCCATCTTCCAGGCTCTGCACAAAATGAAACGGGAACTGAGGAGCAAGATGGAGCGCGAGATCACGGAATTGCAGAAGATCATTGTTCAAGACGACGAGGAAGACTACTTCCGTGAGCTGGAGGTGGAGCGGCTGCGCAGGCGCATGCAAACGGCCTCCTTCCAACACGGCACGAGCTGTACGTACTGACAGCGGGCCAGTGGAGAGCCTGTTGCGGTGAAACCTCGACATCTAGGGACCAGTCTCAACCTTCACTCACCCTAAATGCCAGTCTAGAGGCGTTTCCACACGAGCTGGATCGCTGCACAACGGCTTCAGATGAGCACATTTCTACAAAAGAGGAATACTGTGCAGAGGAATCTCGACTCGATTATTATCCTGGTGATCGCATATTTCATTTAGACAGTGCACAGGTCCTTTTATTTAATTTCTACCAAATTTAATCCTTTAAAGAAAAGGAGTCATTTTAAGATTGGTGCCGCGGCTTGTTACTCCGAGTAATGGTGGTCGGGTTTTCAAGGCATTTGTGGTGTAATTTATTGTAATATTTGACGCACAAATTAGGGTACGTGACAATATATTGAATCTATTAGCTTTAGATTTCTCAATATGCAATTAATGAGGATTAAATCTATACAAATCTATATATGAAGAATCACTACATTGAAGTATATATAAAAAAAATAAACACATGCCTTATGTCTAAATGCCTTAGCAGAAGCCTTCCACTCCACATAATCTAATGAGCCGCAAACTGTGATCGCGATTCAAAACATGGCGTTATACATCACAATACCGTTAAACTTCTAGTCTTGAGAATAACAACACCGTGATTTTTCTCAACGTGTAAATGATTTCCCTCTTGTTAAAAACACATAGCAAGCTGATCTTCTTTGACGTCTATTTGTAGCGATCAGGCCAAGAATCTCAAACCGAGAATTACGGATTATGTGTCAAAGTTCCTCGTGCTAATCCTCTGGTCACGACCTATTCTCACACGTCCCCAGCTTTTATAATTCCTCTTCAACAGTGTTGAATTTCATATGACGGTTTTATATTTTTTCCCCATTTTGCCGACTTTTATTCTACAATTCAAACTAAAGAAAGCGATTAGCTGCTACCGAAAAACCAGCTGGCCAGGTCACACACGAGCGACACATTGTCCATGCGAGCGTGTACACAGGGTTTAATGTAATTTTCTGTTGTGAAACTGTAATTCCGATCAGCTCCATGTAGCATGTGGGGTATATTTATTGAAGAAAAAAAATTTATGTAAGAAAACACGGACACTAAAGCACTGGAGAACGGTTCTGGAGCAGAACGTGGAGTACTGTGTATGACATGTCCTCCACCTCGAACACACTGAACCCTTTAACTTGCTGCTAACAACAAGTCTTCCTCCATCACTAACTGCTGATGCAAGTCTATAGATTTTGTCGTATGTTTTTTTTTTCATTGTGAATAGAAAAAAAATGTGATCATGCACCTTTTCCACCCCGATGTGGACCGCTGATTATTACATGGCTATTAACGATGACCTGCAAATTTATCTCCTTTTTTTTTTTTTCTTTTGTAAATTCTCATTGCTGGACTGGTCTTCCTATGAGTGTAAAACCTGTCATAAGTTAAATATTTATTAAACTCATTTTGCTCATTGTATTTTTGTTCATATGCTACAGTGAAACTATGAGAGCGGAACTATGGATTATGTACAGCTAGTCTGTATTTTCAATGTTCCAATGGGATTTGTTTTCCAACTGCTGTGGAGTAAGAGGAATAAAACCCTTTGAGATTTCTGTTATAGGACAATAACATAATCTGACATACCACAGGTAGGATGTTTGGAGACAAAATGAGAGGTTGCCATTGAGATGGTTTGGTAATAAGAATGCAAGGAGGAGGTTGGAAGACGTGGTTGAAGACACGCAGGTGATTGATTTGAAAGCGGTACACGACGGTGGGGAAGTGAAAATGGAGACGGAAAGCCATGATACGCTGTGGCGCCCCCTAATGGTAGCAGCCGAAAGAAAGAAGCGCTCCTTACCAAAGTGAATGTACAAAAAGAATCATCCAATCAAAGTTGCATAAATGTGGAAGACCCCGGCCCCACTTATGCTAATTGGATTTGAGCACCTGTATGCCCCGCCTACTAATTAGTGCAGCAAAATGGCGGCAAGACTGTCTTCGTCGACTGATACACGGAGACGGAGTTACCAAATTACCATAATTATACCTACCAATATATACCATATATATATATATATATATATATATTTTTTTTTTTTTTTTTAATTGAACGTCAAAATCTAACGTGAATTATCGCCGAAGATGCATTAAATGGTGAGTTTGTCTTCAAATTGTAATTGTGTATTATATGTAATTATCTATATAAACGTTTCCTTGCTAATGCTAATGCCGCCTTAGCATTAGGTCGCAAATCCAATTCGTTGAATATTTAATGCGTAAGTTAAATAACTATATACATGTCAGGCGGACTGTTTAATTACTAACGTATAAGGTACAGGATTAAAATCAAATGGGGTGGCATGAAAGTTATAATTGGTGGTAACACGGGAGTAAACATTCCTGCATGGTTCTTGTGGATTGATCTACATATTCCGTGTATAAACCGGGGCACTTGGTTTTTATATTCGTATATACAAATTAAATATCGATTGACGAACGAGGTATGAACATTATATCCGTATTAGAAATGCATAAATGAGATGGTAAGATATCTTTAATTTTATATATATATATATATGTATATATATATATCTATATATATATATATATATATATATATCATATATATATATATATATATATATATATATATATATATATATATGATTTACTTCATTTCAAAATCACATAACATACACAGAAATCCATTGTCTTGTGGGGTCACTTGTCAAAGGCAAGATATTGGACAGTTGAGTTAATCTGTAATCTGATTTAATACACAATAAGGGAAAAACTAACTCTAATAATGTATGCTATACTTGCATACAAATGCTTCGATATGTTAAAGACTGGATAAAGTATTTGTGATTAGGCTGCTTGTATTATAATGTTGTCAAATTGAAGCACCACTTCTGTGGACCATCATTAAGATACAATGTGGGGGTGGCAATACTTTTTCTTAGGGTGATAATGACCACCCCAATAGATCCACGTCTGAAGTGGTTTGATGTCTTTTAAAAGCATTTTTTAAATTAATCCCATATATTTGTATGTGTTTGTGTGTTTATATGTGTATGTATGATGTATGCGTGTGATGTATGCGTGTGTGTGTGTGTGTGTGGTGTGTGTGGTGTGTGTGTGTGTGTGTGTGTGTTTGTGTGTGTGTGTGTGTATATATCTAGATTATATATATAACTATATATATTATATATATATATATATATATCCATATCCTCGTCAATCATGCAATCCCAATGAAAATCTCGACTCGGGCGGCCACTTCCAGCTCCACCTCCTGTCTTTCAGACAAAGCCAGTGTCTCTCCTCCTCACAAATCCTCTCCACTTCCTGTTTCACCATCTCCATGGCATCCACCACTCTCTCAATTTTTCATTTTCTTCATTCATCAGCTGTTCAAAATACTTCCTTTACCTTCTCAACACACTCTCCACTCTAGTCAGCACATTTTCATCTGCATCCTTTATTGCTCGAACCTGCAGCACATTTTCCAGCTCAGCCCCTCTGCCTGCCTTTTTCCAAAATCTACCACCATCTGCCCTTCCACATTCCTCTCCTTAAGGCCATCACCTCTGTTCCCTTCACCAACATGGCCATTGCAGTCTCCACCCATCACCAATATTTCATTCCTAAGTACACACTCCATCTTCCTCACTCCAGAATCTCTCCTACTCCTCCATCTCACAACCGACTTGTGGAGCATAGGCACTGATGATTTATCACGCCTTCAACTTTCAACCTCATGTTCATCATACTATTAGAAACTCACTTCACCCCCACTACACTCTTACTGTACTGTTCCTCCACAATTACCCCTACACTATTTCTTGTACCATCTACCCCATGGTAGAACAGTTTAAACCCTCCTACTAATGTTCCTAGTCTTACTCCCTTTCCACTCGGTCTACTGAATACACATCTACTTTTCTCCACTGCATTATTTCTAACTCTAACTTTACCAGTCATAGTACCAATATTTAAAGTACCCACCCTAACATCCACTCTCCTATATTCTCCTTTCATTGACTTCTCTCTAGACGTCTTTCCCTCTCTTCCTCCTTTGGTCAACAGTAGCCCAATTTCCACTGCTACCCTGTTGGGTGAAATTACGATGAAATGATCTGTCTGGTTGTTGTTAATCCGGGCCTCGACTGATCTGCTATGAAATTATGTTTATTGATCCGCTATTGAAAAATTGCACATGATGTGTTACATTGATACGTCAAATATATGTAGATATTGAATTGAGGTTATGCAATTGTTCTCCAAACTATTATTCTAATTTAAACTATTAAACATATACTTGTGTTCTTAATGCCAATACTTTGCTACAGTTGCTCAGGGCCACGGGTTGTATTTGATTTTGGCTGTAAGTTGAGTAATTCGACTTGCAGGGAGGGGGTAGCTCAGTGGTCTAAGGCGCTGGGCTGCTGATCGGAAGACTCGGGTTCAAGAAAGTGTTGTAATGTATATGTGACAAATAAAGGCTATTCTATTATAGGGAGGCGGTAGCACAGTTGTTAAGGTGTGACCTAATGTGTTTTTGACCTCTGGAGATCCCAGGTCACAGACCCACCACCACCAGCTGCCACTAGTAGGCCCTTGAGCAAGGCCCTCAATTGCGTGGTTGTAAGTTGTTCTGGATAAGGGCGTCTGCCAAATGTTGTAAATGTAATTCAATTGCAAAAATTCATTGAGGCAAACGAAGGTACCTCAGTTCGTTTAGTCCATTTAACTAAACACGCACTGCGTTTCTTAAGAACCATTATTACTGATTATTACCTGCTAAACTGTGCTGTGGACAGGTAGAGGAGGCTGCAAATGAAGAAATGGGGGAACTGGGAAAAGTATTGGGGATAAAATTCAGGTTAAAGAAAACATGGCAAAATTTTCCAAGGGGTTGGATCATTTCTAACTAAAACATAGAGAAAAAAAACAGAGAACTTACTGTTTTTAAAGTAATTTGAATATGATTTTGTAATTTATTTTTCAATGGTGAAACCTTATGTTTCGGATCACAAGGTGGTTTTTGGGTCACGGATCATGAATAAAAAAAGGAGAAATTGGTTGAGATCGGTACAGATCAGGAATCAACTGTAAGCCTTACTCCCCTGTTATTTATACACTGCAATCAACAAGTCCCTCCGCAGTGGCATACAGTGCAGGTAGTAGCACTTTTTTAAGATGGAGATAAATACACATTTACCGTAAATTTCGGACTATAAGCCGCTACTTTTTTCCTAGGTTTTGAACCACCCATGCGGCTATGCGGCTATAATACGGTGCGGCTTGTCTGCAGATTTTTTCCAGACCGCTAGGGGCTCTAACCGGAATTAGAATCAAAACTAACACAAAAAAAATAAATGCAAAGAAGAAGAATGCGCTAGTTCCTCTTTAGCAGATATAAGTGGGTAGAAGCGGATAGAAGGAGGACAAACTCTATCTTTACAAGGTTAAGGTGACGTCATTTCACACACAGGAGAAATGAAGGTAAATCTGTCCGTTTTAATGTAAAAGCTCTTATTTTCTCTCCCTTGGTTCTGTCACACAGCAAATTTCTGCTCAGTGCTCTCTCTCTCTCCCCCCTATTTCCCCCACACACACACACACGCACAAAAACCACACAAACACACACGCACGCACACACGCACGCACACACACACACCACACACACACACACACACACGCGCACACACGCACTCGCACGACACTCACACGGACACACACGCACACACACACACACACACACACGCGCACGCCACACTCGCACACACTCACACACACACACAACACCACACACCACACACGCGCGCATGTCCTATCGGATGTTTACGTATAACCTATTGTTTATCTAACAGATCGGTCCCTACCACGGCGCGCAGAGCGCTCCCACGGCCTGTCTGGCCGCTCCGTATCAGCGGCGTCTCCTGAGTTCTTTATTCTAATAAATACTGTTTTGTATGAATTCCGGATCTCCGCGCGTCGTCTGTGCAGCGTCCACCGTTACCGTGTTAAAATACAGGTTAGGAAAGGATCTAAAGCGGCAATTCAAAAGCGGATGCGGAGCGCTTGTATTTATGCGGATTTTTTTGGGTTTTTTTTTTTTTTTTAAAATAGTTTTTTTGTTTGTTTTTTTTTTAATGAGCGGATGCGGCTTATATCCAGGTGCGCTTTATAGTCCGGAATTTACGGTAGTTCATGGAAAAATGTAAGCGACTTTCTGGGGACAGGAATACCATCACTATACTGTACAATATTGAATAAATATGCAATGAAAAAAAAAAGAAATAATGTAAATAAAGTGTCAAAAAAAAAAAAATGCAAGTGTAAATATTGAGTTTCATTAAACAAGTTGTTTCCCAAGGGCACGGTGGTTTAGTGGTTAGAATATTTTCTTCAAGTCCCGCCTCGACTATGTGTGTGTGTGTGTGTGGAGTTTGCATGTTCCCCAATTTTTCCCTGGTCCAATTACATGCATGGTAGGTTGATTGGCACCTTGGAAAGTTGTCCCTAGTGTGTGATTGTGTGTGTGTGTGTGTGCCCTGCGATGGGTTGGCAGTCCATACAGGGTGTGTCCTTCTTTGATGCCCGAAGATGCCTGAGGTAGGCACAGGTTCACCGCGACTCGAGGGAAGATGGAAATGAAGGTATAAGATGACTTACCTATTTTGTGTTTTTGTATTTTGATGTAATAAGGCAATTAAGTACACTTAATGGGATTATTCTTTTACCATTACCATTTTTTTACCATGTATTTCTCTTTTATAAAAAGTTTTTTCTTATCCGATTAATCAATGGAATAATCATTTGAATGCTAAAATATTTGATAGCAACAGCCCTATCATGCCATCTCAGGGAGTTTTTCCTGAGTCATATTTATTCTCTATTACTGCATTATAGTTTAAAGTTTCTTTGAGACAAAGTCGAAAGAAAGAGGCCTGATACAGTTTTAGAATGAACTGTAACCCCTACTGTACCCAAAGCAGTTTTTGAATTTGGCCAAGCTGCTTTTTAATGAAGGAAATTAGTTAGTTGAAGAATGACTTTTATGACATTGTATCCAACATAATGTCACGACTAGCACCTCATTAAGCCTTGACTCACTTCGCCGATGCACTAATTTCTCGCCGATTTCTGGAATCTTCCATAACCAATCCGTGGTGCAGTTTACATTTAGCGAATCATTAACAGAGCAAGCCTTGAACCTAATGCGTGCGATACCCACGTTCAGTGACTCGCTCCGTGTTCAGTCACAGATAAAAATGGCAAAGTTTAACTGTGTTTAATCATAAAGCAATATGGTGGAAGTTACTATCAATGGGAGACTTAAGGAAGAGTGACACCGGTGGGGTTTATATGCTTGACATGTAAAACACAGATTGGTTCCAAGTGAATATTTCCCCCCACAGAGCTGAACCGAACAACCTGCTTATAAACTTTTCAAGTTTCTTTGAGCAAAACAAAGTATATTGAATGTCTACTTCAAACCCCAAATAGAATCCCACGTCTCCTCTTCATCACATTGCTGTTTTAAATCAGTTTGCCAAATGCAGATCAGAATATTAGGTAATGATCCTTGTATTTAATAAATATTTACTCTTGAATGCTTTTATGTATGAAAGTATAGTCGTTGTACTTTTTGGCTGTTCGTCATGTAGGCCTTTTGGCTCCATACTGGGTTTTGACCCAGTAGTCGTAGAGTTTTCCACCTCAGAATAATTTCCCATAACAAAACACATCATGAGTTATTCCTTACTTATGACAGCTATAAACAGCTATTTTCTCAAGCTTCTGAATAAGCGAGTAAGACAAAACGAAATGTAGCTTGTCATATAATAGACAGACCGCAAAGCCCCCCCGGTGCTGAAACGGTTCCCAGTTTGCAAAACTGGAAAAACCTCGGCTGTTACAAAGCGCAGATGCCGAAACCTCCTTCCAAAAACCCTTCATAAACGTCTTCTCGACAAAACCTTCACTAAATCAGTTACCTTTTTTTGTTTGAAACCTTTTGTGTGGCGTGTCTGCCTCGTGTGACTATAGAAACTAGAGCCGGGCACGCAATCGTCATCATTGATTAATTTGGCCTTTTTCGAATTATGTCGATGTTAAAAAAAAAAATCGCTTTTCATCACATTTCTTTTTGGTTTGGTACAGCGAGCTTCCGTAGTTCTCCACCTCACTCCCCACATTACGCTTGAGATATACGCAATACGACATATGGCAGTGCAACCCGAAGAGCTTGTTTCCAAGAGGGGCGCGGTTTCATCAGTCGTACGGAAATGCTTCGGGTTAGCAACGTCAGACGCTCAACAAGCCAAAGCCAGCTGTAAAATCTGTCTAAAGTTTGTGGAAAACTAAAGGAAGCAGCACGAATAATTTATTCCAGAACCTCAAACAGAATTTTGTCTAAAAAATTAGGTGATTCAATTTATGACATCACCCACACATCAATATAATCAAAAATACAGAATATACATTTACATACACACACACACACACACACACACATATAACATATACACACACACATATATAAAATGATCGACGGGGACCTTGAAATGATGTTCCAGTTGAATAAAAGCAACGCAACGTACGATATGCTGTTAAACCAGAACGCTGCTAATGCGAACAGTTCAGAGTTTATTGCTCATGTTGAGAATCGTACAGCAGGTACTCATTCCCCTCCTGCACATCCTCTTATGGACAGACACATGATGGGCTTGCAGCAGTAGCAATAAATACAAATGAAATTAAAAGCTTATTTACACAGTCTGTACACACACACACACACACACACACACCTGTATATACTGAAGCACATGCACACACTCGATACAAACACCGCTTCAAACAACACACCAAAGAAAAGTTACGCTGAACATGCTAGAAAGGCAACTTGAGAGAAAGTGTGAGAGTTTCCATGTTGTCCAAATTGTTGAGCGTGTAAACACTCGGCGTGAGATTGTGTTAAATATAATGACAGAATTCTAAAAAAAAAAAACAAATGAACGGTCAGTTAAAAAAAAAAAAACTAAAAGGATTATATGTGTAATGAAACCTCTTCAAAGCACACATCAGCGTATATAAAACAATTTTATACTTCATGAGTTTATAAGGCACCCTTATGAGCATACTTATGGTTTTTAGCGCACATATGGACTAAATATAACCGTTGGGGTATTTACGCTGCAAAATAAGCACAAAGATACATGATCCCCGGTCATATACTTGTTCTGCATAGTGGAAAACATGATGGATTCAGTGAGGAATATGCACACAGATTTTGCCTAAATTCAGTCAGCTAAGATGTTTGTTGTTTGATGTTTGCCTTTTTAGTTTTGCAGAACGAAAGCTACAATTGTGAAAGGTAGCTCAAATGGAACAGCTCACCAGAAATCTTTTTAGTAAGTATTTTACCCAACAGATGTGGTTTAGTGGTGTTCTTATGCTCGATGAAAGATTATTGTGGAGGTATTGTGAAAATGTGGAAATAATTTACTACTTCTTTGTGCTTAATCCTGCATCCAATCCTGTTACTTGTACAAAATGTCATCAATTCATTCGCTTGATTTTGCGGGACCCACATCCGTTACTCATTACCTACATTTAATGCGATTTATTTATCTAACACTGTCAACAATAGACATAATTACTAGGCAGCTTGACAAAGCTGCTTTAGATTTAGACACAGCGGCAAGGAAAAACTCCCTGAGATGGCATGCGGAAGATCACGACCCACAGTTTACACGCATTTGATCCATTTCGACATTTTTAAACTTTTTGATTAGCTCACTTTTTTATGATTGCAGATTGAAAAGTGGGCAATCTGTGTTTTTTTTTTTGAGTAATTTTGTAACTACAAAAAACACAATGTGTTCATGGGAATGGGACATTTTAGCAAACAAAAATGGCTAGCTGAGGAGTTAATTTAATGATTTAAATCGTGTTAAATCGCATGTATGGAACCATTTGCTATCTGTAACTTTTGTAATGTATGGATAGCAATTAGATTTATTTCCTCTGCTCTTTTGCTTGATCCATAAAATGATCTAGGGTTAGTCATGTCATCTGTCATTCAAACACCATAATGTGATCCAGACCGTGAGTTTTGTGATCTGTTGCACCACTAGTTGATGATGAAGGGTCCTGGGATAAGCACAGGACAGTCTTTATGATGCACCAGTTACAAGTCTACATTGACTTTTCAGAACCTGTCCAAAACTAAATAGGCAAACACCAGTGTCCAGACATCGCTCAACAGATTGAAGTAACAAACAAAAATTCTATAAGCTGTTCTTTGAAACACACTGGTTGTGGAGTGAACAGTGCTGGCAACCAGTTAGATCTCATTAACACAGACGACTTCTGGCCAAACTCAATAATGTAATAAGAAAGAAAAAAAGAATCCAGTCTCATAAAAAGGGAAAAATCCTACATGACCTGAGGTTAAGTCCTGAAATAGCAAGATATAAAACACATTTATAAAAGTTGTGAATATACTGGATTATATATCAACATGTACAAATCAACTATGCAATAAAGCAATAAATTCACCTC
This sequence comes from Kryptopterus vitreolus, assembly GCA_030449085.1. Lineage (NCBI taxonomy): Eukaryota > Metazoa > Chordata > Actinopteri > Siluriformes > Siluridae > Kryptopterus > Kryptopterus vitreolus. The sequence goes on along the minus strand of JACRUU010000029.1, from coordinate 8,265,371 downwards.
TTCAGTAACCCTAATTTATCTGGCCTCCTTTCTAAAGTGCTCTCGAGGCGTTTCCAGGCATCAGGCTCTTCTGAGCAAGATGCCTGACCTTCCCTTCATATATTAATGATGCTTAAATGTACGACATTTACCTCTATTCATTTGGTAGCAAAGTGACTTCATGCAATATTTCACCTAGACCAGTGATGCCCAAAATCAGGCCTGTGGGTCAAAGTGACCTGGCCATATATGAGAATGGGGGGGGGATTAGTCATTTTTGATAATTACTATAAAATCAAACCATTGCAACTTATATAGTTTTGGTATAATGCAACATAGTTTTTTGTCCCGGGGCCCTTCGTTAGAAAAATTATGGTCACCCCTGCTCTAAAAATATACATTGCATAATATGTGCACAGAGCAGAGTGTTAGGGGGTTTGACTATTGTAAACCCTACAGGTTGGACAGAATTTAGCTTGGGGGTTTGCATCTTTGTAACAGTTTTTTTTATTCTATATTTTTATTCTATAAATATTCAATGCAATTCACATTTTGACAAAATGCTCTAGCCATCTAATGAAAGTGTACACTAGGGTTGGGAATAGGTCTGGAATCGGATACTTATTATAAAATTAAAATTTCGACTCCTAGGTGCAAGCTGTCAGGACCAACATAACTGTGCATGTACGGTTGGTTCGCCATTTGAAATCAAAACTGGGAATCGATTCAATTAAAATAATACCTAACCCTAGAGGACTACCAAGCACAGACTGCATCATCAAATTGTGAAGCGTTTGATTAAAATGTTTGTTTATTTATCAGGTATATTGAATTGAATATGGATACTAAGTTCTGCTGATTGTATGTTTTTGTTAAGTTCAACAGAGAACCTGGGACTGCTAAACAGGCCACTATACTACAGCTTTAACCTCCCAAATGGTATGATGATATTTAGGTGGTCTGTCGCATAAATATACAGCCGTGGCCAAAGGTTTTGAAAATGAACTTTTTGTTAGATGGTATTATGGTATAGTGAAGTATTACATGCATTTCATAAGTGGGAGGGTGTAGCTCGGTAGTTTAAGGCGCTGGGTTACTGACTCCAGCCCCGGTATCGCCTTAACCCTCTGTGCTCCAGGGGTGCCTCTGACCCCAGCTTCCAAAACAAGCTGGGAAATGCAAAGAAACACTTTACAGTACTTTACTGTATTTGAAGCTTGCATCGACAATTACATTACGTTTTTTCAAAGTGACTATTTGCAGTGTTGATCATGACGCACTTTTGCCCTGGCATGCTAGTACTCGTTTGTGGGCCACATCCTGACTGATGACACCCTTTTCCATGGTTAACAGACAAAGAACAATGATTTTTTTAAGCAGCACCCTCCTTTTAGAGCTTTCAGTCTATTATGCTATCTCGATATGTGTTAATGAGAGAATCATAAGCTAGTCCTTTTATGGCAGTATGTTTTGGGTTTTTTTGTAATTAGTTTATTTTACGATTCATTGTGAAAATTAATATTTGTGTCCTCCTTCAAACTTTTGGCTACGGCTATATGTAAATGTTATTTCCTTTTTTTTTTTTTAAACCAGATACTAACTCCTGCATGACCTCCAAATCACCGATCGTTACGACCGTAGATACACACTTTTCAGAGCCCTCGATAGCTGATTGTCATCCGATGTGTAATCGTACTGGTCCTACTTCATACTGCCTTGCTGCAAAAAACTATTGCTTACAAGAACGTAAACATTCCACAATGATTTGTTAACTAACCCAATTTAGGCTGTGAACACTGTGTGTATGTGTGTGTGTGTGTGTGTGTGTGTGTTATATATATATATAGTATATATATATATATATATATATATATATATATATATATATATATATATATATATATAATTTTTTTTTTTCTTTACTTGTACATACGTTTGATAGAATCCCTCCTGTAACAGTAGCTCTTATAGCTAGAATTTATAAATGGAGTCATTATATTTAAAGCTTTAACTAAGAAAGGGTAAAATAAATGGGGGGGGGGTACTTGGTGCCCTGGTGACATTCCTGTAGTGCGCACTCTTTAATGTGTATCTACAATACACCTCTAACGTGCACATCTGTAGTCGGAAGGCTGCATAGTTCACTATTTTTCTTACAAGTCTGTCGTTACAAAGAAAGATTTTGGAACCCAGCCTGAGCATTGCTGTGTGTCTGGAAGACGTCCATGATGGAGGTGAAAATGTTTTCCTGTCTTCATTGCAGACTCGGTATATTGTAGAGGGCAGGCATTTTTAGTTTCACTTTATTTCCTGAAGTTGAGACGAGACTTCCGGACTAAGCATCTTGGAAGATTAAACTTCTAACACGAGAACATGATCGTTTACAACAGTTGAGTCCACTCGTTGCATAATCTCCACGTCATGCAAACTTTGGTCTCTCGAGATTGCTGTGTGTCCGCTTGAGTTCTTCATTCGACCGCAAAGCCGCAGGTCTCCTCGATGGCCGTCAGCAGCTTGTCATAGAGCTTGTCGTAGTTCTCGTAGGGAGGAATGTCGATGCGATTAAAACTACGGACACAAAAGCAGGCAGGGAAATGAGCATCAAAATCTAACAAGTGTCTGTTTAAACTTATGCCTTTACACCCCTCAGTATATCTGTTAATATGTAGCCTATACATTACAAACAAATGGCCAAGGGAATGGGACATGAACAAAAATAGTTGATTGTATGAAATGTGTCCTAGTACTGATCATTTTAAATCAAGTTGTCTACACCAGAAGCTCATGCGTTTCTATTGATGGGTGAAGCTCCACCTTCATGTCGTCTTGTTTGACTTTAACTTTTACGATACAGCTAGGGAACAATTTTATGCAGAGACTTATTTCATCCTACACATGTAATGAAAACGAACATTTCCAAACCTATGGTGATTCCAGCACCAGACTCGTTTGGGTCGCCACAGGGACACATCCTTCTCCACACTATCCTGTCTTCTACATTTGCCCTTTCGCCCCAACTACCTGCATGTCCTCCCTCACCACATCCATAAACCACCTACTCTTTAATAAACCAGCCTTCCTCTTTTCATCCTACCTGGCACCTCCATCCTCTGCACATGTCCAAATCATCTCAATCTAGCCTCCCTCACCTCATCTCCAAAACATCCTACATCTGCTGCCCCATCCTTGTCACTCCCAGTGCAAAGCATCTTCAACTCCTCCACCTCATTTTCTTCACTTCTCTAGCAGACTCTCCATTACTTGCACTTGTTGACCCAGGTACTTAAATTCATCAACCTTCAGTACCTCTTCATTCACACACCCATGCATTCTATCTTGCTTTCTACTGATTTCATTACACATAACTTTACTAAAAATTTAATTGATGAGGCCAGGAGATAATGTGTGTGTGGGTGTGTGCGTTTACCATGTGTGGGCTTTAGGAAGGTTGTTTGTGCTGGCATCGATTTGCTGGATGGTAAACTGTCTGGGCCCTGCAGCACCTACACACAATCCAGGGCAAATGCCAAATCAATAAAACAAAACGCTAAGTTGCACACAATGTTCTCTACCTTGACTGCTGCACAAGCTAGCTACAGATTAAATCACAAATATATGATTGTTTACTACTGGTACTTGGTGTGATCTAGCAGTACTTTACCTATAACCAGTTATGTAATACACCAGGATGAATTTTAGGAACAATAATAATAATAATAATAATTATTATTATTATTATTATTATTATTAATAATAATAATTCTTTTAAACAGAATTTATAGCGCCTATGATGTACTGCATAGTCTGTAGTAGTAACTAGTATTTAGTAAATTACTAAATTTACTATGTCATAGGTATAGCACTTGATCAGGGTAGAAATTCAACCCCTGGTCTGACAGATGCAAACAAATGCATGTACAAATAACATACAGACCATTTAACATAAGATTAACAAGACCTTAACCCAGGTTCTGATTGACTGAATCTTCTGAAGCTCTCACTAGTTCTGGTGATTATTAGCTAGAATTTCTTATTGGATTCTGATTCTGTATTTGTGACTGTGTGATCTTCACTTCTATGTAAATCTTTATTTTGTTTCCCTGCTGAGAACTTGGCTGACATTTTTACACATCTATGTTTTGGGATCTGTTTTTTCATTCATTTACTTTTCCCCCTCCATGTTCTGACCTTGTAAGGCTTTGAAGCCTTGCAGAGGCACTCGAGATGAGCCGGTGACAAACTGCAGGAGTCTGGCCCTGCGCTCCTCATCAAACTTCTCAACGGCTTTCCAGAACCACTTCACCACGCTGCTATCAGCCGTGCAGTGCTTAAGGCGTGTGTTTGCCCTCCAGTCGTGGATGTCTATCTTCCCCAGGCCACACACAATCAACTGCAGGAGAGGAAGCACATTGAAACCTTCAGCACAATATAATGCCCCAATATTCCCACGTGTTTGTCTGCTGTGGACGTCCCCTTCACCACCTACTCCACTTCATAGCCTGTGTGTGTGTGTGTGTGTGGTTTCCAGAATACCTCCAACTCCTTCTCATCAAAGGCTTTGAGTAGGTGTTGTGGTATGACCTCATTGAAGCCTTTTTGCAGAGCCAGAAACTGAGCTTCGATCCCATGTAGGAAGCGCCAGTTCACATAGAGCCTACAGACCAGTACACACAGGTTACAGAACATGTCTACAAACACATGTGCGTCTTTTACACAAAGACCTTTTGGGAATGCTCAAGATTTATTACTTATTAGATGTGTAATACAGATTATTCATCTCAATGAATTAGAATATCAAGGCAAAGTTAATTTCTTTCAAGCTCAAATTGTGGAACAAATGAATAACTTGTAAAGTAGTTTATGTCTTTGGTTCTTTTAATTGTAATGATTTTGGTTCACATTTGACAAACTACTTCACGTGTGCGCATTGAATTTATTTAATACACGAGTTTCACAATTTGAGTTTGAAAGAAATAAACTTTTCCATGACATTCTAATTTATTGAGATTCAATATTTGAATGTTTGTATTGCTTAAGAGACGGGTCAGAGAATAAATGTATCAATGGTATTGAATTACACTCTGAAAAGATGACTGAGGATTAAGTAGAGAATAAAACCAGTCTTAGGAGTATATAGGTTGTAGGTTGGTCGTGTGATATGAGGGTTATGGTTGCTCTTGCTTACCTAACATATTCTTTCTTGTTGTCCTCAGAGACAGGGATGTTCTTTCCATTAGGTTTAAGCTCATGCTGGATGATCTGTCCGTAAGCATTGTGTTCCACGCAAAATGTATGGTCCAAAACACCTGTGATGTCATTTTCCCTGTGAAACACACACACGCATACAAAAAGTTTTTTATATATATATATATATATATATATATATATATATATATATATATATATATATATATATACATACACACACACACACACACACACACACACACACACACACACACACACAAACACCACGGGTACTGAAAGGACAGCTCCATTTCAGCACCAGTGTTGTGAAAATCCCCCATGCACACATCCAGGACACTGTAAGTAAAGAGCACAATTTCGAAATGAACTTGCATCTGGTGCCTGTGTTCTTTCCCCAGCATGCACACGAGTCGTTACACTGGTGGAGAAGTGTGTTATAGGTGAGTAGCCACTAATAGTAGGTCTAATCCCTGATCTAACTGATCCTCTCCTTATAGGCAGTGACTGGCTAGACTTCCCTGTCCCACAAGCCAGCACCCAGGGAGGCACAATCAAGGAAAGAGGACGGTCACAACCAAGCGAGACAGAGACAGACACTTGGCAGGCGCTGATGGGCCACGAGGACGACTCTGTAGACACAGGAGCTGAGGATGAGTGCAATGAGGCTATTAACCCTTTATCTACTCTGTGTTTTCATCTTCCAGAGAGAACAAAAAGAGCACGACTACCTGAAACACTGCTGGTGCCATGTGCTACAGCAAAGGAATGTCAACCAACAGGCGGGCCAACAAATCCCCCAATCGTATTTTTGGTAAAGATTGGGCTGCTGTATTACCACATGAGCCGGCAAGGTCCTGGTGGTACCCAAACAGAAAACTAACTCGGTGATGCACATAGTCTATACACATTCCTATCTGGGAGCCAGAAACATGCTAGAGAAGATAATGGGCAGATTTCATTTGCCAAGCATGGAAGCTGAAGTATAGCTAGTGTATAGTTTCCCTCAGTGTCAGGTACCTCACCCATCAACTGAGGAACTGGGATTTTCTCCTCCTGTACCTGCTCTTTGCAGTAGGGCTGGTTCTATCAATTATAAGTCATTGACTATTCTATAACACTTATTCCATCAATTAATCGAATAATCAAATAAAAATTTTTCATTACTAAAGACCAGTGGTAATAGGTGAGAGAAAATAACATGAGTCTTTTAAAGTAATTCGTTTTTCTTTTTAGAAAAATCTGCATTTTATTGCTGAAATTGCATACACATAGTTTTCACGTGGGTGACAACCCATTTAGTGTATTTAATTGCTAAGATTAAATAAATAAATATGTTCATGAGAATAATAATGAGTTTAATTAAACAAGTAGTTTCCAATGACTTTCTCTACATGGACACTGTGGAGGTGATTTTTTTTAATGCACTGCATTTGTATTTTGATGTAATATGACAATTAACCCTGTTATTTTCTCTCATCTATTCCCACTGGTCTTTAAAGAAAAAGTCATTTTTATTTGATTAATTGATGGAATAATAGTTATAGAATAGTAATGACTTATAATTGATAGAACCCAGTTCCTCAATTGATGGGTGAGGTACCTGACACTGGGGGGCCACTTTTGCAGAATGCTATACTTCAGCCTGCATGCTTGGCCAATGAAATCTGCCCCATTATCTTCTTTAGCATGTTTCTGGCTCTCAGATAGAATGTGTATAGACTATGTGCATCACCGAGTTAGTTTTCTGTTTGGGTACCACCAGGACCTTGCCGGCTCATGTGGTAATACAGCAGCCCAATCTTTACCAAAAATACTGGGGGATTTGTTGGCCCGTCTGTTGGTTGACATTCCTTTGCTGTATCACATGGCACCAGCAGTGTTTCAGGTAGTCGTGCTCTTTTTGTTCTCGCTGGAAGATGAAAACACAGAGTAGATAAAGGGTTAATAGCATCATTGCACTCATCCTCAGCTGCTGTGTCTACAGAGTCGTCCTCGTGGCCCATCAGCACCTGCCAGGTGTCTGTCTCGCTTGGTCATGTCTGTACTTTTTCCTTGATTGTGCCTCCCTGGGTGCTGGCTTGTGGGACAGGGAAGTCTAGCCAGTCACTGCCTATAAGGAGAGGAACAGTTAGATCAGGGATTAACACTCTTCTCCACCAGTGTATCGACTTGTAAATGCTGGGGAAAGAGCACAGGAATCAGATGCAACAATTCCCTTTTTTATCTGTTCCAAAAAAAATTATCCGATCCGTGATTCATAACCTGTAATGTGACCCGTAATTTGTTCCGTAGCAACAAATAAATGTTCCGTAGCAACGCTAATAAATAAAAATATAAAATGATCCAAAACATTCTTCCACGTTTTCATTCTGCAGGCTGCAGTAGCTGTCCACAGCACTCCAAGTTTAGCTGGTGATGCATCACTAATAAGGTCTGTATGAAATGCAGTGCTATGTAGTTAAATGGACTAAACGAATCATAGACACACATTAATTTGCCTCGATTAAGCAGTAACAATTGGCACTGGCCACCTTCCAAAGACTTGTGGATATAGTCCTCTGGCCACACCAGCACTTTGCCACAGCATATTTGGATGACACTCGAGAACGTGGGTGGACCACCTACAACACATTAAGGAAGTGCTTGCGGAACTCAGGAATCCTGGTCTAACCACAAACCTGGTGAAGTGCTACTGAGGTCTGACTGAAGCACAATACCTCAGATACAGCATTGGCCGGGGCCTTCTGGAGGCAAAGGAGAAGAAAATGTGGGCAGTGAAGGACTATCTGTGCCCGGCTTGAAAAAAGCAGG
>JACRUU010000029.1:8164873-8249873 GCA_030449085.1 Kryptopterus vitreolus | reverse complement strand
ACACCATCAGTTTTTACATTGGACTCCATACTGTACGACGACAGTGCCAAAAAATTAACCTCATTCGAACGTAATTGTAGATTTAGGTCACGGAGCGTTTTGCGAGGTAAGCTGATGAACCGAGTCTCCAGAACAGATTCATTTTTGGAAATGTACTGATGGGAAAAGTGCTGTACTTCCAAAATGTTTTCAGTTTGTTTTCCATAGGACAACCTGCTCCAACTCTCCCATGTCTAATCATTTGTACTGAGAATCTATAATGAGACTAAAGTCCACATTATATTTAATACTGTCAACGTCTTTAGTGCGACGTCATGCCTTGTGGATGAAGCGGAGTCATCCTGGAAGAGACCACTGTGGACCACACATTGGCAACAAAATGCCTCACACGCTAACATTTCCCCTCAGGTTAAAGCACAGCAGTTTGTAAAGGGAAAGTCCATTGGACCTCACTGTAGTGGTTTTGTTAACAAATACCTGCCAAACCCTCCAACTAAACCATGTGTGGTCCTTGGTCACTCTTTATTATAATCGCTAGGTAGTGTTCTTGTTCTAAGCCACGTCTGAGAAGATACAGTAAGATAACCAATACACAAACAATACAGCACAGAATGAAATCAAAACATATCCTTTTAATTTTTTATTTACTTTTTTACACAGAGCGAATAATGAGGGTGACTATTTCAATGATGCTCAGTTGCAATGTTCGCCCTTGACTTTAGGATACTCTCTATCCAGTTTTTTGCCTGTTTTTGATCGAGTAACTTTACGACAGAATAGGCTTCTCTAATAGACTGCCGTTTCTGGAATGTCCCTGGGACCAGAAATTAAGAGCCATGCAAGTTGATGAAAATTGTGATTTTTTTGTAACCTTTAGACAGTGCTGAGTGTTATAGGATTTATGAGACAGGAAGACACCCTGAATGGAACATCAGTCACTTCACAGACAAAAAAAAAACCAACGTGTTGTTTCTTAAATCTTGGGTTTTCCACTGTTGGAAGATTTTAGCACCGAATGTTTGTCAGACATCTCTGTTTCGGAAAGCTAATCTTTGTTTGAGAATGTGTGTGTTTATTTGTAGATTTGGTCTTAAGACTTAGTTGGTAATTAGTCACTGATGAATGTGCTTTGTAGAAGTGTGTTGCAGTGTGTTGATGTTCGTCTGAGAATGTTGGTATATGTCCTGTGCTATAGATTGTGGCAATATGGAAACCCCGTAATCCACAAAGAGGCCACAGTCAGCCTACAGGGCCCAAGTACGCACCGCAGAGACTAAACATCAGCACTTCTGAGAGTGTGGTTTTCCGAATCGGAGCGCTGTACGCCGTTGCCCACCCTTTCAAACGAAGATTTTTAAAAATACCCAACAACACTACTCTGTTTGGACCAGACCATTAAAAATGTTTCTCATATGTCTGGATATACCGAGGAGGTGTAATTTAGAAAGGTTCTAGCTCTTTCCCTGGCTCACGGTCAGAGCTCACTCGAGCCAGCTCACAAGTGGGTAGCGCCTGAGGTTAGCGACCACAAACTGCTGAGAGAAAAAGGAAAGAGAAAAAGGGGAAACCTTTAAACAAACATTCAGGGTCTCTGTTGGAAAAGACAAGCATGCAGAATAATAAGGTCATTTAGAGGCAAGGTATAATTGGACATGCATTGGGCATTCCTTTGGTTAGATTTGGCTGGGGTTGTCCCAAAAGCATTTCACAAACCAGAGTTTTATAATTTTTTTTTTTAATCTATGGTACTGACATGTTTTATATATGATCATCCATGAAACTCTATGTTCTATTTTAGTGTCCTATTTATACCTGGAAAACCAACTACCAATTACCTAGATATCAGCCAATCAACATGTATTCATACTTTTTCATTTTCTTTATTTCCTATTTTGAATGCCCAACAACTCAAAACATGTTTGCTATGGGACAGCTTCCGTCCTGCTGATTCACCCTCTTTTGTCGATATTGAGAATTGAGTGGTTTTATGTGCTGTATAGGAGTTATTACACCTAGGGATAAAATGGTGTCGAAAAAAGGTGGGGTGACTGTACCTCAGGGGTTCAGATGTTGGCCTTCTTATCAGAAGATTGTGAGTTAAAATCTCAGCAGCTGCTGGGCTACCTTGAGCAAAGCCTTTACCCCTCAACTGCTCAGGTGTATTAATGACCATGCAAGTTGTTTTATACAAGGACGCCTACTCAAAGTATCGATACAAAAGTTTATAAGAGAAAGATGATCATGTCAATGGCTGTGCATTTCCATTGCCAAAATGTAACAAGTAACTAGACATGGGACATTTCCTGAAGAAAATGTGAGTGATGCTTGCCGATGCAAACCACAGCTCTGGCGCTACCCTTTAGAGTCTGGTCCATTTAATATTTAGCGCTCACTTCGAAATGCTAGCTCGTTCGGAGTGTTTAGACACCAAAAAAACGCCCTTTGGGTGTTTGAAATCATCATAATTTGACATCAAATTATCCAGCGTCCAACTCCCGTCGATGTGCTAAGCGTTTAGACATGTCACATGACCCTGTGTCCGAGTTTCTCGGTTTTCACGTTTGCGGCCATGCAGCAGTCATATGTTTGCGATCTATTCCACCTCACCTATGAATGGATTTGTCAAATGTGCATTTCGGGGGAACACAGGCTGAATGCCGGAACGTAAAATTTCCCCATTCATTGTCTATGGGGCCGGAATGTCGCGGATTTCCCGAAATTCCCAATGTGTGTGGGGTTCAGGAATCTATGATCATGATCCACTCCAAACACCCTACGATATGGATATGCCATATGTGCATGTCAGACCCTCACAGGCCGAACTGTGAGGCACGAAATTTTGGCCCCATGTATCTTCTATGGCTCCGGAACACTGTGGGGCGATTCCTTATAAAAGTAATATCACACCTCATACCGTCGGGTCGCACGATATGAGGTATGATTCATGAGGATCGGACAAAAACTGTGGGACGAGTGACACACCAAAAATTTGACTAAAGAGAAATTATAATAGTGATTCTTTTGCAAGCATCACTTATTGACCATGCATTCATAACATTATAACATTGACAGGTGAAGTGAAGAACACTGATTATCTCTTCATCAAGTGACCATTCTGCCCTCAGAGCTGATGTGTTAGAAGCAGGAAATAATGAATTTGTGCCAAATTGTGACGTCTAGACGACTGCATTTCCACAACTGCAGGTTTTGAGGTTGTCATAATGCAATGCCTAATTGGTGGGTATAAAGTTAATGACTGAGCGTCTCATGTGGCTTACAGGTCTTAATTTGTTTGTCAGGAATAAGCAAAATGTCCAGTTAAACAACAAAACACCCACACACACAAACACACCAACTGTATAGATAACAACGGAAAAAAGACCCATCTAAACCTGCCACATATAGCTGTTGGTGCGTTCTCAACACCTAATACATGTTGAGAGTCGTAGCTTCTCTCAACTTTGTTTTAATGTATAAAGATATCACCGTCACCCTGCCCCGACCAAATATAAGGCCTTGAGTGCTTGACTGCTGCTCTAAACCTGTGGGATACACGTGTGACGCATTCATATGTTCTAGTGTTAAACAGGACTAAAGACTTAATGCAAAAAGTAAATACATAGTTAATGCAAAAACCTTGACTTGGTAAGACAAAGGGCTCAGTAGAACCAAATCAAACTCTCCCCTGGTGAGAAGGACTTTCAGATTCAATGTCTGAAATAACATTCCATTAAAAAAAAAAAAAAAAAAAAAAAACCCTAAACAAAATATGACCCCTCACTTAAATTGTCTGACTTTGATTATAGATTTAGCAACACTACACTGCTCGCATATTTCAAGGTCCTGTTAGATCTACAAACACAAAGAGACAAGCCAGTAACTTGTGGTTATAGTGACAGAATGTTCTGCCATGTTTCTTTAAACCTTCATGGAATTCTGGTCCAGTGAACTAAATTAGGGGATTACTGTCACACAAAAGGGTACATGTGACGCTACCATGAAATTTAATGCAGATGGCTTCTAAATAATAAAGCCTTTCTGAGGAGCATGCAAAAGGGTTTCGATCAAGTCCACCTGTAAGGTGATTTTTTTTTTGGTCAGGATCCGTAAAAATGAGGCCGAAAACCTTTCTACTGTCTTGACAGGAAAACGCTTTCGAAACACTCATGCAATGTGTAATACATTGAAGCGTTAAGAAAGTGTTTAATCTGTATTAATAATAATAATAAGAAATTATACAATTACTGTGTGACTTATTATTTGCGGTTTCATTCCACAACCTTTTACTTTCACTCTTACATTTGTGCTACACTAAGCTCTCCAGGAGAATTTTATGCATCTCCTCACTCGCCTCTCCATTGAGCAAACTGCTTCGTGAACTATTCAACTCTCCAGTGTGCCAAAAGCCCTATAAGACTGGATAAACAGCAGGCTTCTGGGCACTAAGGTGGTGGTTCACATGTAAAACAAACACACACCCACACACACACTACTGTACAATCAAAAGAGTCTTTATGTAGTGGGCATTAAAGGTGTACACTACATACCCACATGCTACTTAGCAATGGTGGCGAGTATGCGCTCCCCAGGGTTCGGCTCCGGTGTGTGTGCGCCTGCTATGCACCAAACCAAGCATCTCGCTTTTCGTCAAAGGGTACGTTCAGAAATTCATTTCTGCGAGAGTCTCTGACCTCTTCCCACTTAAGACCTCTTTAGAGTCTAGCGCCAGGAAATCCTTAAAACGCAGACGTAGCCACAAAGCAGTTCTATATGGAAACTGTGGCTGCAGGGCGGAAAGCTGAACATATACCTCTTATAAAAATACAGCCAAGACACCGCTGAGACACCACATGTGCATAAAATAACAATTATAATTCTCCTGTCTGCATTTCTCAATGCACAATGTATGCAGTGTATATAATAAAGGAGCCCGATTTGGCCTCCTGAGGTTAGGACTGAGTAAATGTTTGTAACAATCTGATCAGGGTTGTGGAAGGAGGTTCAGAGACTACTGACGATCTGCAGCTTGTGCTAGGGGTATTTAACTCTAATTTGCGTCTGGGTCCAGGTGTAACAGCTGAAGTATTTAATACTCAACTTTTACCTTTTACCTTTTATTTGTGTAAATTGGAGTTGCAATTCAACTAATACTTAAGCTCAAGGTTAAGCAGCAAGGTTTGAGCAGGACCTTCGTCTTTGGTAAGAAGGCGAAGCTCATGATGTTTCCAGCAAGAAACTCGCACGCGAGGAGCAGCTCTGTGATGCGTGAGTGCACGCGTGTTCAGAATAGCAGACGTTTGAACGTGATCTGTTGGCATGTAATAAAATCGTCTTGAAACGTTTTGATACCACCTTGTACCCAGAATGCATTGCTCAAGGGGACAGCGTTGAAGGTGATAAATAAAGTACTTTTTTGTAAACAGAGCTAGTCTTGAAACTTTATGATACCACCTTGTATATAACATCAGAGGTTGTATGTGACTATCCACAATTCTAAGCTTATACAGCATTGTTATGAGGAAAATCTACCAGTAATGATCATAAAATAATTGTAGCTAATTCTTTCTGGCAATAAACAATAAACAATGTTTATTGTGTATACTGGTCTTACATACAGTGTTACTGTTTACATGCTCATTTTGCACATTCCACTACAACTACTGCTGCTGCTCTACTTGCTTGCTTCTTTTGCACATCACTGTCACTACTGTTTACACTCCAGTATTGTAAAAATTGTTTTAAATTGCACTGTATATGTGTGTGTATGTATATATATATATATATATGTGATATATATATATATATATATATATATATATATATATATATATATATATATATATATACATATATACATACATACATACATACATACATACATACATAGGTTGCACACAATGAACAAATGAAGCTGGCTAGGACAGCTTAGTCCTCAGCTCTGTGTTTTGTAGCTCTATGTTGTGTGATGTGAATATGTTGTTTTATGTAGCACAAAGCTTCTGGAGAAATGTTTCACTGTGTCCTGCGTCAGCTATATATGGTTGAAATGACAATAAAAACTTCTTGACTTGACCTAGCCTGTGATTTTTAAAAAATTGCTGACTCAAACTTCAGCCAGAAATGCTCACATAGACACCTCTCTGTCTTCCCAGGGCAAAATCCTGAGCCGCCTGAGGTATTAAATCCATTGCTGTGATCATAGAAACCTGCAGCCATGACACGACACCCACCATACGTCAGCACGGGTCCCTAGAAGAATTAACGCAGAGAGAACCTTGTGCTTCTAAATTCCTCGGCGTCGCGAGCGGCTAGTGAGTATGGCCGGTCTGGACTGAATCAGAAATGTAACACACTTACAGCCAGAAATGTTTACAGATCTGGAAATGAACCCAGAAACAACCACATGTTCCACTGTGTGCTTTTAACAACCAGTAAAAGTGTCTTTATGACAGCAAATAAACACTGGGCTCGCAGGGTGGATACTGCACGGTTTCAAACCCCCTATTAAAGCACTTCACACATGCTGACATATCAACTTATTTTCCTCCATACTTACATTTATAGCGAGACTCAATGATTCAGCTCATTTCCTAATTTACAAAATATATGCCGTTTCCCTTAAGTTCAATTCGGCGACCCGGACGCTTGTGTTCTTAGAAGAAAAATTCTTATCTATATGCAAAAAAACTTCAATATCTTGTATTGAGAAGTTCATAGAGTATCAGAAAAGGGAAAGGTAAAATAGAGCCTGAAAGAAAGGCACACATATAAAGGAAATCTATTTAACACTAAATATCATTCATCTTACTAGAAGGGAATAAGTTCAAGATAAAGAGATAAAGCACAAAGACTATTGAGCTGGTTACACATTCGAGACTGAAACTACTGTCGACTGATCACCTGAAAAATCGAATAAGCATAAAACAACATAATAGAAGTCGTCAATGATATATGTCATAACACGAGTTAAGACATAAAAGTCATTATCTTACTTTACCGGAAGAGAATTGATTGTAAACACACTATGAACACTATTTGCTCTTAGTTATAATAATAAAAAAATCTGTACTAATTTTATCTAATGAGTACTGGATCAATTTCCTACTTATGTACACATTTGTTCTCAATTCCTACATCATATTGCTACCGCTCAAGAGTCTTCCAGACCTTTAATTCTCTCCTTAATAACTACTGCATTTACAATGAGTTACATTGTGGTTCCTGGGGAATATGCCCCATTATAGTATAAGCATTGGCTTTATAATGATCCATGATTAACCCAATAATATCCAAATGTTAACAGAAATACATACCAGTTCAATATAAATAAAAGTGAAAGGATCTTATAGGCTTATAGGAAAGAAGATCCACAAAATGGACAAAAAAAAAAGTACCTGAGGTTTGGATTCTCAACACTGCGAGATCCACTCGGACTGTTCAAAAGACAGAAACAGATGATCATTAACAGTACAGGGAAATGTTCAGTAAAATAAAGAGGACAACAATAAAGAGAAGATTCGCACTTAAGGACAAGGTGCAGATTGGCTGAGAGACGCGGGTCTGTGAACTGTGTGGTTCTGTTGTTGTGGTCAACGAAGTACACTCGGCCCGTTGCTGTATTTCGAATTTCCCAGCCTGGTGGAAGAGGCCCGAGCTCCTCACAGTTCACATTGCTGAGATCCCTATACACACACACACACACACACACACACACACACACAGTCTGTGTTAATAGATATACTAGAAAACGTAGAATCAATGTTCTTTTGATAAATTATATCTATAGATATTTATAATATACAATATTTATTACACTCTTCTTTCTCTTTGAGCTACTCAAAGCCTTCTCCACACAACCCTGTCCTCTACATCTACATCTTTCACTACCCGCACGTGTTCCCTCACCAAATCAACAAACCACCTCCATGGCCTTCATTCCTCTTTTCCTCCTGCCTGGCACCTCCATCCTCAGCATTATTCTCCATATGTACCCCATGTTTCTCCTCTGCACATGTCTATACCATCTCAAACTAACCTCCCTCACCTCATCTCCAGAAAAGGCCCAGAGCCGATCCTTGATGCAATCCCACCTCTACCTTGAACCGACCTTCCATTCAAACAGTCACACTGTCCTCATACACCACCCTTACATACTTCTCAATACCACAACTCCTCCCTTGGAACCCTGTCATACACTTTCTCTAGATCCACAAATGCACCCACCTTTTCCATCAACATCCTCAAAGCAAATATTGCACATTTAGTGCACTCTCAACATGAAACAATACTGACCCTCACAGACTGTCACCTTGTTCATCAGCTCGGTCCCTCTGCCTAACCAACCGCTACAAATGCTTTTCTCCTTCCTTAGTGTCCAACGTTACATACAGCTCCTTATTTGCCTTTTCCTTGGAATTTGCCACATCCATCTTCACCTGCTGCATAGCCTACTTTTCTCATTCTCTCTGCCGATCATCATTGTTTTTCACCAACCATTTTCTCCTAATGCGTTCCTTTAATTCCTCTTTACAGCACATCTCTATCTTTCTTTCTCTTTCCAGTACTCTTTCTGAGTACCTTCCTTGCTCTCTCCTTTATTACTTTTGCAGTAGTTGCCCAAGGGGAGGGGTGTAGCTCGGTCTAAGGCGTTAGGCTACTTGATTGGAAGGTCGAAGGTTTGATCTCCGGTAACGCCAAACTGCCAGCCTTGGTTCCTTGAGCAAGGCCCTTAACCCTCTGTGCTCCAAGGGCACCGTATCATGGCTGTTCTGTTCAATTGTCAAGCACCACATCACTACCCCGAGTCCCTGTTTGACCCCTTTCCTGTATCTCACAATATAGTCTAAGTCCAACATTTTACACCATCTTATTCTCTTTTCAGTCCTCACTCTTCTCTTCTTCACCTCCAAAACCATCCGATGCTGTCTAGCTACACTATCCCCTGCCACCACCTTACAGTCTCCAATCTCTTTCTGGTTGCATCTCCTGTACAGAGTACTCCTCTACCACCATCTACCCTTCCACATTCCTTTCCTTAAGGCCATACCTACCAATCACCTCGACATCAACTCTGTTCCCTTCATCAACATGGCCATTGCAGTGTGTACCTACAGCATCATCAATCGCTCATTCCTAGGTACGCCTTCCACCACTCCATCTCACTCACTTCAGTATGAACCAGGGCAAATCTCTACAAGCAATCTCCAAAACCTAATGGAACACCTTCCCAGAAGAGTGGAGGTTATTATAACACCACTAAATGCGACGTCCACAACTTTGTGTCTGTATAGTGCATCATAAACTATTCACAAGCACACGGTCATTGTTGGTTTTTAAATCCTGACTTGTAGTAGACATGACATTGGATACGAGACTGTATGAGAGATAACAGGCTGCCTGTTAAAGATTTACAGTCTGATGACTGATTTCTTGATGCTGCGTTTGACCCAGACTCGCAGTTCCTCCCTTCGTCAGTGTAAGCACATAAAAACAGGATCTCTTTGCCCTTTTATCACAGACTGTCCTCTTCAGTGGCTGATTTACTGATTCCAGACTGTGAAGGGAGTTCCCAATATATAATGTATATCATTCCAAACATGTGGCATCTATATTTGTGTAGAAAACACTCGATGCAGTTTTTATGAAAGTGCTGTTTTGTAGCCTGACAGTATGATTGTGTGATTGCCCCGCTATTTATAATCTAAATTCCTTTCCTGTTTTAGTGGTCAGATTATACAGATGCATGTGACTGACTGCAGTCACAGACAGAAAAGTAGTTTACGGTGTTGCTATAATTTTTGCTGGTTTAGATTTTTTTTCCTCCCCTATTTTTACTCCAAACAATGAAAGAAAAGATAATACAACCAAAAAGTGTAAAAACCTTTTCCTATTTTTTTTTTTTAAGAAAAATATATAGTCAACAGTGAGTTGACTACATGTTTGTGTCAGTATGTAAAACATTAATTATTTTTAAAATTGTGATCAGACATTGAAGGAAAACTCAACCCTCCTGGAAACATCCTCAAGATGTTGAAATACACACACTGGGTTATTCCATTTACTAGACCTAAAATGTTTAAACTGATCTTTTTTTGTTGATAAATGATCATATTTATTTTAACTACTGCTTCAGAAACAAATATAAAAACCCAACATCTGATAATATTTCCCTAAAACAGCCTTTATTATGAAAATATTTTATTATTTGTTGGTATTTATTTTTACTCGAATGATTGCAACACTGAAATAATTATTGAAAATCATTAGCTCACTCATTAAAACACACACACACACACACACACACACACACACACACTTTATATGAAATTCTCAACTCAACTACAGGTGCAGGTAATGGCAAACATTATGACCATGGTGTTGTGGGTATGTCTGAAGTGTTACCTGGGCACACGCGGGTCATGCCACGTGCTCACCCCGGTCTGTGTGTGAAGGAAGTAGACCTGGCCCTGTTGCGTTGTTCTTTGCTCTGCGCAGACAGAAAAGAAGAAATACACTGTTTAAAGTGAAACTGCCAGGCAAGAGGTAAATACTGAATGAAGCCCTGCATAAACGAGTTAAAGGCTGTCTTCATTTAAACACAAATTACTGATCATGCTAATAGAACCCCTAATAGATACAATACATGGACAAAAGTTTGTGAACACCTAAACACAATGTCGAGCATCCCGTTCCTCATTTGCTGTTGTAATAAATAACCTCCACTCTTTAGAGATTTGTGCACAGGGATATTGTCATGCTGGGAAAATTGGATGATAGAAAAAATATTGGGAGTTTTTATTGCAGTATCATGTAGTCAATATATGTGATTGTGTGCGTGATTACATGAATAATTGATATTATTTATTAATTTTGAAAGACATTCCAGTATTCCCCGAACATTTTACATGTCTACAAGCATCAGTAAAAATCCTAAACACAAAAAAAGAGAGGAGACGATGTAATGTGTACCCTGTAACACCATGGAGACGACTACTTTTTTGACCTCATTGCAGACTGAAGAACCCGTGCTGTGCTCTGCTCTGAACTTACACACATGGAAGTAATAAAGGAAACGTCTGAGACAACGCTGCCTTATAAGGGTACAGACGTCTGTCAGAACTCTACACAAGCAAGACACTATTTCCCTGGCATGGACATGCATGAGACAGGTATTTAATTGTGTCATATAGCAGAATACTGGGGAAAGATTGATGTATGAGGTAAATATATGCGTAATGAGTTATTAGTAGAAGAAATGTAAGTCGAGCTTTTTCGTATGAACCTCGTCAAAAGGAGCGTTTATTTACAGATGACATACATAAGGGTTAAATTTTAGGAGAATTCTAATGTTATATTGTATTTTTTTTCTTAATTTCATTTTGCAACAATACAATACCTCAGATTGTATTTGTATATAATAAGTAATTACTTGATGTGGGGGTTAAAGGCGTTAAATAACTGAATCTGCATGTGCTTATCTTTTCCAAACAGTATACTGACAAATGATCGACTTTTGTGTATTACGATGTGTTATGACCATGTGTAAAGCCTGCAAAACATACTGGCTTAAAGATTTAAACTTAAATAATAAAAATAAAATAATAATAAAAAAATAAAATAAAGTAATAATAATAATAATAATAATATGTGTGTGTGTGTGTGTGTGAATAGATTTATAAATGATAAATATATACTTTTAACTATCAGAGGTTCAAAGGATTTACACCTTTAATAAAGGTTTGTGTGCTAACTGTATAACAAAGTTGCTTGTATATGTGTGTATGTTTGTGTGTGTAGATTTGTGTACTAACCGTATCCCTCGGGCAGATCAGCGGGTGTATGTAAGTGCGTTCTGCTCATGTAATTTCTGTGTCTCTGTGATCGGACACGTCTCTCTTGAGCTCTGGAGTTGGTGTGTGTGACGCCCGAGGCACCGTTAGAACTCAGGATGGGTGTGTTCTCATCCAGCAGACAGCTCAGGGGCCGACCGGGGCTCGCATACTCTGAGGCAGGCCTGCATCAGAGGTAAAACAGAGGGCAATTGTGGGCAAGATGACTGTACCTCCATTCCTGTGTCTGTATGTCAGCTGAATTGAAATGCAGGTGCACTTAGAAATCAAAATTTGTTGGTTTAACACCAACCAAAATCGTTTAACAGACATTCAAAATATTCAGCGTTATATGCTGAATAAAAAGAAATGCCTTTTTATGCCCTTTTTTAAAGTTTGGAATGTAACATACTTTCCCGCATTTCTTTACCATAGTGTACGGCAGAATACAAATAATAATACTTTAATCAATGGAAAAAACAATGCTTTGGAAAGACCATTAAAAAGTTCCTTTACCCCTCTATGTCCTTGACCTGTCTTTCACCCTGACATGACTTTAATCACTCCGTTATGAAAGGACATGTATTATGTTTCGTCTCCTTTAATCTAAAGCTTTGTATTAGAGCTGCGGTTTCTGTACATGGATAATCATAAAGAAAGACCACTCTTCTCTCACATGTGACTCTTGTGCACCCTTGGGTGATGTTTCCTTTCTGGGTCTGGATTATGATTTCTGTATTCTACCTAATAAGCCAAGCGTAAGATGAGGAACTGTTCACACGTGCTTCCTTTTTTCTTTTATATCACAAACATTACAGAGAACAGAAATTTTTTGGGGGGGAAGACTGTGAGCTGTGTGTTTGTATGTGAAGGAGAAAAAGGAGAAATATAAGTGTGTGTGTAATATCTATCTATCTGTATATCTATAGACACACGCACACACTCTCTGGGGGTGGGGGTAGCTCAGTGGTCTAAGGCGCTGGGCTGCTGATCGGAAGATCCGGGTTCGAGCCCGGTATGGCCAAGCTGCCACCCTTGGGTCCTTGAGCCAGACCCTTAACCCTCTGTGCTCCAGGGGCGCCGTATCATGGCTGAACCCATGCTCTGACCCCAGCTACCAACATCAAGCTGGGATATGCGAAGAAAAGAATTTCACTGTGCTGTAATGTATATGTGACCAATAAAGGATTATTATTATTATTATCTCTAGATTTAGGCTCGTTTTTGATTATTTCAGATAATTACACAATGAAAACCTTCACTGGTTAAATATAATTTGCCGTGTGAATTCAGCAGCACCTACTATGTGACCTCGTTTAGCATCCAAACTGCATTCCCGTGACCTTGTTTGTGTGAGTAAAGAAATGTGTTTTTGTGTGTGCGCAAGAGACTTTCAGTCTGCTGTGTCTACTTTTGCTTCTTTTAGTGTTTCCAGACTGACCACAACCGGAGCAACAATTAGCACTCAGTTATCTGAAGATCGTGTGGAGTAAAAGCATGCTATACACACTCCGGTGCGTAATGTCACAGTTCTCTGAAGCTTGCTGGATCAGTGAAATAAAATTAACATCCTACATATGTAAATGGAAGCCATTGTTACCCAAGGCTTGCTCATCAGGGATAAATACACATAATTCACTTATATTTATTTTTAAAAGATTCTTGGAGACAATGTCCATTGTGAAAATGTAAAAAAATTGATAATTGACAAAATAGTTAATATAAATGAAATATTCATAATATCTAACTCGTTTCTGATAGGTTATGTATGTGTGAACATATATGTGTGTGTGTGTGTGTGTGTGTTTTATTTATGTATTGTATATAGAATTTTACCATAGGTCAAAGAAATACACTGGCATTGCTGAATCAACTATTTTTGACAACGGGTCTCACACCAAAAAGAAGGGAAAGAAACCTTGAGATGCCCCAGTGTGAATTGTTTGGTTTTATTGGCTTGTTGGCATGACAACAGTGAAGGAAGTCACTAATGTTTTTCATGGTATGAACAAAGTGGGTGAGTGTGGTCAGATGATGAGAAATAAGAGCATCTTTGTGTGTCATAGGTCAGACAGACATAGAAAGTGGTATACTCATTCTGTGTATGTGTGTGTGTGTGTGTGTGTGTGTGTGTGTGTGTGTGTGTGTGTGCATGCCAAGTGAAAAGTGGTGACAGAAGACAAATTATTCTGACCTGGTTGGTCTTTCCCACTGTGTTGTCCGTGTGATGTGATTGAGATACTGAATCCTGCCTGTCGCAGTCCTCCTTTCTTCCCATCTGCAAACACACACACACACACACACACACACACACACACACACACACACACACACAGTGAATAAACAACATTTGATCTAAAGATGATTATTCTTTCATAAATAAAAGCACCATTGTGAAAGGCCTGGGTGTACAAACTTCTGTAATAACACATTTTGAACCTACTCTTGATCATCATACCTTCTATGTGTCTGATTTCCACAAACAAAAAATGCTAAATAATTGTTTAGGAAAAACACAAAAATATTTTACAATATAAAAATATGTTTATAATATATATTAAGGGGTTTATAAGGGATCCATTGTTGGATAAAACTCATGAGAGCAGTTATTTAACGAGCTATGACATCCGTACAATTGTGTTTCAAATTAAACTAAAAAAGGGTATTTTATATAAATAGAACAGGAAATGTGTCAGAGGAAAAAATCATGTTTAAAACAGTGTGCTGGTGTACATCAATGTGTTTAGTTGAAGACATATTACCCATCTGGTAAGTCGTTGTCAAACAGACGGCTGCAGTCGACCAAGGGGCCTCCTGTTCCTATTCTGTCTGTGGACTGCAAGCTCACTGTACACACACACACCACTGCAACTGTACACTCACTGTACACACACACACACACACACACACACACACACACACACACAATCCCTCTACTAAGTACTGAAATGTTGCAGGCATGTGGTCTCTCCAACTATCAGTCCCTATTAAAAAAAGATGTGGCCTCTTGTACCTATCAATTCCTACAAAGGAGGTGTGGCCTCTGTACCTATCAGTCCTTATAACGGAGGCATAGCCTCTCCAAATATCAGTCCCTATGAAACAGATATGGCCTCTGTACCCATTAGTCCCTATAAAGGAAGTGTGGTCTCTCCAAATATTTGTCCTATAAAGGAGAGGTGGCCTCTAGGTCTGCCCATGCCAATTAAAAGAGGTGTGGCCTCCCCGTAGCCTCTTAGTGACTATAGGGGTAACATTTCACAAGTGTTTGCTAAAGTTGCACAATAATTAGAATATTATAATTACATCTAGGTAGTGTTGTCAGTCTTGGTTTTTAGGACTTATTAAGGGGGTTTATTGGTTATTAGTAAAATGATTTAAATAAGATTTCACATGAAATGTCAGATTTTGGACATGCTTTCCCACAATCACCCCCTTGAATTTTGCAATCACGAACAATTAAATACATGTACCATAAATAAGAATATTGAGGGACGTATCAAGGCTACTTGTACTTGTAAAATGACATGATTATATTCCTGAAGATCATTTGTGAAGATAATGTAAGTTTGGCTTGGTATATGTTCCCTAACATGGGAATGGGAGGGGTTACAAATTGTACTGCAGCCAGCCACTAGAGGGCCTCAGAGATATTTTGGCTTCACTATTAAACCTCTGTTACGTTCATCCACATATAGAGGGGCTCTATAAAGGAGGTGTGGTCACTGTTCCTGTCGGTCCCAATGAAGAAGGTGTGTCTTTTGTGTCTATCAGTCCTAATGAAGAAGGCACGCCTTCTATGCCTGTCCATCACAGTTAAGAAGGAATGCTTTCTATATCTGTCAGTTCCAATTAAGAAGACGCATCTTCTGTGTCTGTTAGTCCCTGTGAATTAGGAATGTCTTCTGTGCTCATTAATAACAGTCAACAGTCTTTGTGGCTGTTTGTACCAAAAAAGAGGTGTGGTCTTCATGCCCATCAGTCTCAAAAAATAGATGGGCCTTTCAGTCTCAGTAATGGAGATATGGCCTCTGTGCCTGTTAGTCCCAATTTTGGGGCCTTAAAAGTCCCAGTTAAGAAGAGTGTGATCTCTGTGTCTATTCAGAAGGTGTGGCATTGGCTCCTCTAAAGAAGGTGAGGCTTCCTACAAATGAAAACTAACACTAGATTTGTGTCTGCTACAATGAACTCCTCAGACAGGATCGACACCATTGATTAGTGCTTGCGTGTGCATTATGTTTGTGTCTTTGTGCATGTGAATGTGGTTTACCCACCCACTATCTGCCCTCTGATGGTGTCATGATTGTTGGGCCCAAGCTTGTTCAGGTCCAGCTTTTGATCTGGCAATCAAAACAATAATTCCAATTATCACATTGTGTAATTAATCCTACTCAATTAATAATAATAATGCATTATACAATCAATGAATCACCAACACATACAATGCACCCAAGCGAAAAGTCTGCTTTGTGTCGAATGCTAGCTGAGGCGGACGACTGATGCCACATCATAATTCACGAAGAGAAGCTAATGGATTGTTAAGGAAATACAAGATGCATTAGATACACAACATTGCGGTTTCCCCTTCCAAATGAAACAGGCACGGGTTCCTAGAAAACAAGACGCTCTCCCTGCTGCATGTGTGTCTGCGTGCATGCGCGCGCATGTGTGCTGGTGGAGTCCTTGCGCCGGTGCTAAGAGGATCTGCGGTGAGACACACTTCCTGACTGAGGCTCAGCCTGTGACTCAGAAACGCCACACAATGCTGTTGGCAAATTTACACACCACAAATTCACACATGCTCCATAAGAGTCTTCTATAACCAGCTCCATCCTGATTCTGATAAAAGTGCACAGAACCTCATAAACTCATAGATGTAGCCTGTACTTACAGGTTGGAGCTAAATGCGGAACAATTTCCAGGACGAGTCCACCTTCACAATTAGGTGGAAGGGGATTTCTAACAAGATGTGTTTCTAACAAGTGGGCACATGCTCCTGAATAGAACTTTTATTCTTTGTGTAAAGAGATGAAGTCTTAGGTATCAGTCATATTAATACATTGCCAATTGTGTGGCAATACTAAAGAAAACAATAGCTTGACAAAACCAGTCACACTGCAGAATGCTGAATCGAAATATGTTGGAAAATTCTAGCATTTTAAACACTCAAACTCTGACCAAAAAAAAAAAGAGAAATAATTGCATTTAATTTTCTCCAGCCTATGAGGATCACCTATTTTGACCTCTGGTACCTGATTACAAACGAAGCATGATATTTTGCTGTGTGAGTAAATAGCACAATAGTTTTTAGATATTTTTAGACAGAATGACGACTTCTACTACCACGTGCAAGATTTATACAAGATGTTTGAAGAATGAACCCTCCCCATTGTTTTGGTCAAAAAGATTTATTAAAAATCTAAGTAAATATAAGTAAATTTATTCTTTCATACTGTGACAGAATTGTCACAGTGACATTTTTGACAGTTTTTTTTATCCCCTATACCTCATGCATATAACATTTAGACAAAACTAAGCAAAGATCAGATGCCGGACACTGTTTTCGATAATGTGAAAATTATGTGCACTTGATGTCTTAATGAATGAAACACATTTCCGGGTTTAAATATTTTGTGATACAAGAATTACAATGGAACGCATGTATTACCTAGACTGTAGACAAACACACACATACACGTGCATAGGAATAGACAGTTACAGCACATGGTGCTGTGCATGTCTGTCTTTGTGGTAGAGCTCAGCTGGGGCTGCTGGGGAGAGTGTGGTTGGGGCAGATGTCTTCCAGGTACCCCACCCAACACACACACACACACACTTCCCTAAGGAGAGCATTGAGTCAGTCTGTCTAGCCAGAATCCTCCACCTCTTCCTCCTCACCCCTCCCCCCTCTCTCTTTTTTGTTAGTCAGGCTGGCACTACCTTTCCAAGAAACCAAGAGGAAAGGTGTATGTGTTCAAATAGCATACCAGTATGAAATGTCTTTGATATGGAGTGGTCAGCAATGTGTGCTATGGCACTGTATTTAGGATACAAGCCTTGGTATGACACAGTATTGTAAGAACTCTGATGTTGCCAGTAACAGGAAACCTGTAGTATAACTCAATTATCCACAATAAATTTGGTTGCAAATCGTGCCATGGTGCTGAGTGTAAGGTGGAACTGGAAATTGGTTTGCCAAATGAAAGACTATTACAGCCGTTCCATGCAATCTATGTTTTGAAAAATCAGCAGTTACATGTATATCCTGCATTAGTGAGATAGATGCGTACAACCTACAGACAATTCACAACTAATTCATTGATTTATTCATTAATTATGGCTATTTATTCGTAATCACTAAGAGCACAAACATTACGATATAAATGATAAAAACAAACTAACAATAGTTGTTACAATGTAAGCATGCTCTTCCTGTTTTAACTGTAATAAAAGTCATTTTTGGACAGCTCTTCAGTAGACGATCAAAGCTTATGCTTGGCATTTCCGATCTGCCTAGTTGTCATGACTAACAAACCATGCTCGACTTCAGAATTTCCCATTTTCAGTTGGATGCATCATAACAAAGCAAATGTTCTCCATTTTCTCACAGGGTACATTTACTAAAAGCTTACAGACTGGACATTGTGCAAACCAGAATTGTTATTAACCGTAACATTCAGGAAATGTTTTGCTAAATTAACATTGCTAGCTGATGACTTACAGCCCGTGTCTTTGAGGCGGTTGATGACATTGGAGAGAAGACGCACACAGCCCAGAAACCCGGCTCCTTGCTTCTTATGAATCTTCTTATGGTTCCATACGCTGATGGTGATCGAATCCAGCTTACCGATATAACTGTTGAAAGAACAACAAAAGAAACCGATGATGCAGATAGTCGAAATGGTGAAGCTTGGGATTAGTCCCAGCAATTAACTAAGTAATATTTCATCCTGAAAAAGTAAAGTATATCAATGTGTTTCTTATTGTTTATAACAACAATCTGGATTTCTGAACAATTACCAACAAAACAAACATTTACAAATGTACAAATGTACCAGTAAATGGATTGCATAAAAGGTTAAAAAGTTGAATAAATCTTTTATCCATTATATAAAACAGCCATAATAAGCAATAGTGTAAATATTTATAGTTAACATAGTTAAATAGTTATGTCATTTAAAAATGTCCCCTTACACTCTCCACTAAAACAAACCTTAATGTGTATACATATTAAGCACTTATAACTTTTAGTGCTAGTCAATTTAAATGGAAAAACCTAAAATGAATAGAAGTGAGATCCATTAGTTACCCTTGAAACTCACAAAACAAAACTAATGAAGAAAGTGCCAGAACCCAAACAGCTCTTTGCTCATTAAATACAAAAAGCCAAATCTTCTTGGGCGACTTGATTTGTTTTTGTAGATAAGTCAATATTATTTGTACAGCTATAGGTAAGAATGGCAAGGGAATTAAAAAGTATTTATTAAATTTTTATTTTACTTTTAATTATTATTACACCATTCTTATTTCTTTTATACACTATACACTCATTTTTATTTTTTATTTGTTATTCTCATGTTTACAGGTATTTCCCTGCATGCTGTACGCTGTATGTACGTCCATGTGACAAACAGAATTTGAATTTCAGTAAACATTAAAAAAAATCCAGAGATGAAAAGTAGAAAAAAAAAAGGAATCAAATACAATATTTAGGTTTCTGACACATAAATTCCCACAGGTACTTTCATTGGCGTGTTTTTTCTTTAACAAAATGTTGTTCCTGTAGTAACTTTAATCTCAGTGATCCAATCAACATTAACACTAACATTGTGCTCAGTAATGGCAAATTAATTCTAATGTAGTATCTATAACTAAACTAACTATGGTAATTATGGTATGCTAACAATGGTAACCGTACCTCAATAACCCTAGCCTTTAGCTCAGTAACGTTATACATTACATACGTATCCTTTATCCAGTATCCAAGTATCCCACGTGGGGGAGTGGACAGCTTAGTGGTTAAGGCGCTGGGCTACTGTTCATAAGGTCTACCACACTTGAGTCCCTGAGCAAGGCTCTTAACCATCTGTGCTCCAGGGGCGCAATATAATGGTTGACCCCAGCTTCCAAACCAGCTAGGATATGCGAAGAAAGAATTTCACTGTGCTGAAATATATGTGACAAATAAAGGCTATTCTATTCTACACTTACCACAATAACGGTCATCATTAACTCGGCAACTGTATCCTTACCTCAATAACACTAACCTTTACCTCAGCAAGCTGTATCCTTACCTTAATAACAGTAACCTTTACCTCAATACCAAACCTCTAACCTAACCTACACTAACCTTTACCTCACACTGTATCCTTACCTTAATAACAGTAACCATTACCTCAATAACACTAACCTTTACCTCAATAACACTAACCTTTACCTCAGCAACTGTATCCTTACCTCAATAACACTAACCTTTACCTCAATAACACTAACCTTTACCTCAATAACACTAACCTTTACCTCAATAACACTAACCTTTACCTCAATAACACTAACCTTTACCTCAATAACACTAACCTTTACCTCAATAACACTAACCTTACCTCAATAACACTAACCTTTACCTCAATAACACTAACCTTTACCTCAGCAACTGTATCCTTACCTTAATAACAGTAACCATTACCTCAATAACACTAACCTTTACCTCAGCCAACTATATCCTTACCTCAATAACACTAACCTTTACCTCAATAATACTTAACCTTTACCTCAATAACACTAACCTTTACCTCAGCAACTGTATCCTTACCTCAATAACACTAACCTTTACCTCAATAATACTAACCTTTACCTCAATAACACTAACCTTTACCTCAATAATACTAACCTTTTACCTCAATAACACTAACCTTTACCTCAATAATACTAACTTTTACCTCAATAACACTAACCTTTACCTCAATAACTACTAACTTTTACCTCAATAACACTAACCTTTACCTCAATAATACTAACCTTTACCTCAATAACACTAACCTTTACCTCAATAATACTAACCTTTACCTCAGCAACTGTATCCTTACCTCAATAACACTAACCTTTACCTCAATAATACTAACCTTTACCTCAGCAACTGTATCCTTACCTCAATAACACTAACCTTTACCTCAATAATACTAACTTTTACCTCAATAACACTAACCTTTACCTCAGCAACTGAGTAACTCTACCCCTTTACTTCTGAAGCTATACCTTTTACTCCATGAACTTACCCGTATGTCAAAGACTTTCACTCATACCTTAATAACTCTAACCTTTACCTTACAACTTTAAACTTTACTAAGGACTTTTAACGATGTGGACCACGTGGACCACAAATGCTGTCACAATATTAATACTTAAACTACAAAAAGTAGTTTCTCTATTAACACCCAAACATACCTACTTAGACAAACACGCATACAGAGGAATTGCTGTACTTGCTGCAGTGGTCACACTTTTGTCAAAGCCCCATAAATAAATGTATGTAAAACTGAAGTCCTTTTGAACTCTCTCAAGCCACAAGTCACATAAGTCTACTCCAAATTACTTCCCATGGGCTTTCAGTCTGCGGCTGATATCATCTGACCACTGAAGACGCCAGAGCATGCCTGAGACACAACACACACTGACATACACACACAGCCAGGCCTACATGGTGCAGAATGCCTTATTCTCTGGGTTGCTGCACCCACCTGTTCTCAGTGTGGTGAGGGAGACTGTGGTTTATTGTAGGTGGTTTGGGAATGTGGTTCCCTCGACTCCATTAAATGGCTGAATCAATGATTCACAAGCACACACACTAAGACTTTTTGTATTGATGCATGTTCTGTGTTTATGCATTTATATTGTATTATGTCAGGTTGTGATCAGGCTGTAAGACCTCATTCTGCTTTCATTGCATTGTTATGTTGTGATACCATGTTCATGTATTTAACAAGGAATCAAGAAATGTTTATGTGTAGAACATCATTTATGCGTCCGAAGATTTATAGAAGTAACTTATAGAAGTAACTCTGCATGTCTTGTATCATATCATGCTTATATGAGAATTCTTTTAGCACGCCATGCTACACAATGATATGACAAATTCATGCCATTGTTTATCATGTTGTATTCATGTGGTCATGCTATAGCAGCCAAAACATACATTTGTTTCTAACTGGTTAGATAATTCCATGTATAAAAAACACACAGCCTAAACAACACTCAATATGTTCTCAATAGAGAGCTAGAGAGAAAAAGCCAGCACATAGTTTCTGCTGCTGGAATGAACTTTGCTGCCAGCAGGGCCTTTGGGTCCTCCCAGGAATTCCCTAAAAACACGGCTGAGTTCGAAATTCAAGAGTGTTTAGAAGACACGCTCGATAAACATGGGATCTGAACAGCAACAGCTGCTGAAACATTCAGTGTTCAATTCTGCATTACGATTTGATTTCTCTGCTATATACGTCTTCATAAAGGAATGCTTCTTAACCACAAATGTATGTCTGCCAACATGCTAGCA
Source organism: Kryptopterus vitreolus (assembly GCA_030449085.1). Taxonomy (NCBI): domain Eukaryota; kingdom Metazoa; phylum Chordata; class Actinopteri; order Siluriformes; family Siluridae; genus Kryptopterus; species Kryptopterus vitreolus. The sequence goes on along the minus strand of JACRUU010000029.1, from coordinate 8,227,496 downwards.
GCGCTGATCTAGGGAACGCTGAAAATAGCGTTCAAGCTTTCAGTACATACTGGTAATAACTTTTATTTTGTTGGTTTTTAGGCTTCCGTTCAATCAATTATCAATAGCTGCCATGTGGCAATGAGTAAGGAAAAAGCACATAGTCCCTCTATCCTGAAAACCTAATAAATCTTGTACATTCTTAAGCTTTAGATTACAGAACGTATTCACGCAGTGCATTATACACCATCCCTGTAAAAAAGGCATCCCTGTAAACCTGTATTATAATCAGTCATAAATAATACAGTAGAATGTATATTACATAACTGTGGCAACTCAACATCCTAAGCTACCATTTTCATCAGATGCAATAACCACAGAGTCAACTTTATAGCTGCAGTCCACTAATTCCTGTGCAAAACAACTCGGCCTGCTCCTACCTCCAGAAGAAGAGCTTTGCTGTTGTCTTCACTGGCTTGCTCAGTGAAGATAACTATATAATGGATAAACTTACAAGCACTGAACTTATACAGTTATGGTTTACCTTTGTAAAGCTGCTTTGGGACAATGTCCACTGTTAAAAACAGTGCACAAACAAACATGAATTGAATTCAGGTATATTAAAGAAACACAACATGATCGGATGCACTCGTGTCTATGTAACTGATGTCTCTGTAAAAGACACAGACCATGTAAAAGTCACGTAATATCTCTGACACCGTATACACCAACCAGGCATAACATTAAGACATTATAACATTGTGACCAGTGAGCGAATAACAGTGATTATCTCTTCATCACTGCACCTGTTAGAAGGAGGGATATATTAGGTAGCAAGTGAACTGTGCATACTCATAATACTGATAATATTAGAAGCGAAAAAAAAATACACACCGATACATACACACACACACACACACACACACACACACACACACACACACACACACACACACACACTTACAGGTCATAATGTTGGTTCCATTTCGGGTCCAATGTGTTCCTGACTGTGTCTGTCGAGTGGCACTGACCAGAACCATCCACCACCACTTTAGCAAAAGGGTCTGGCAGTCCTAATGGCATATAGGGGGGGGGGGGGGGGGGGGGGGGAATGGGGGGGGGGGGAATAACACACAAAACTGTCAAGTATACTCATATCTTATTATAACTATGACAGGTGAGGAAGACAGTATGGAAACAGCTTGGGGGAAGAAGCTTCTCCTTTGCCGAGTCGATGTGTCTTCTACAACCTATCTGAACAAGTTCAATACATTTTGTATAAGCGTGTTATTGTGCGAGATAAAAAATGATGGTGGCGTTATCTGCAAATGTAATAATGTAGATGTGTGAAAAGTTGTGTTGTGGAACTCTGATTTTGAATGAGAAAGGTGGAGCTGTGTTGCATTTAGCTGTGAATGTAGGTGATAAATGATTAGAAGCTGGCACGTCATTAAAACTAATACCGAGAACCCGGTCCACGTTATGCAAATTCTTTGTGACTCATACTCGAGGGCTTCCTCATTGAGAAAACAGCAATGAGCATATCTATTACATAATATATTTAGGTGTGACTTGTTTAGTCACATTTTCCTGTGTCACGCAGGGATTTCCCACTAATGGTGGCGTATATATAAGTTGTCCATGTGACAGAAGACAAAAAAAGGCAAGTGAGCAAGGTGTCGAAGAAAAATAAAAACGGATCCACATTTGCAAGTGAATTTAGAATCTGTTCTTTCTGTTCAGGAGGTTATGTAAGAAGGAAGCATTTAGCAAGAAGTGAGACGTTCCTGTTGAGTAAAATGTTCAGTCAAAACATCAATCGACATTCTAAACATCCTTTAGTTTTGTCCTCGGGCTGTGGAGCATTATGTAATTAGCAAAACATCTCAGGTTGCATACAGGTTTTCAGTAATGTTAAACAGATATTAAAAATTAGCAAGATTTTATCATGGAAGGACAAACTGCAATTTGGTACAACTCCACAGAAAGGATTACAGGATTCATAAGTTCAAACCAGAACTGTGCTGGACCGCTGAATATTATTGTCCATGATCACATAGTTCCTCTTCACATGCTTCAGTGTAAAAAACAGACTGTGTTTGATGTGATAAGATGCATCCTAAACAATATAATTCCACTAACAATCAGACCATCACATACGCGGGTTTTTCCACCAAAAGTGTTGAAGATGGAAGCATACGAGTGTAGAAGATTATGTATGTTTCATTATCACTGAGATATATATATATATATATATATATATATATATATATATCTATATATATATATATATATATATATATATTTTTAAATATGTGTTTGTTAATGTATAAAATTATTCCCAATGCTCTATTCATCATTGCACAGCACTACTACCGCCGATTGTACTGCATAACTGAGTGTACATTTAGGTTAAAGCTTATATATAATTTCAGCCATCACATGCTTGATGGGGTTGAAAGGGATGTGCCTGGGATAAGCCCTTCACAATCAGTAGTGCAGTCGCTTGCAGCAAAAAATCCAAAGTTGCTTGAAGGATGTTGCTTTAAGCAATCAGGTTGAGGGGCCATCAACAATGAGTCCAATCACGTCACCATTTTCCAGTCTTTTCATTGGATGGTCAGTGTCATAGCTCAAATATATATATATGTGTGGTGGTGTGTGTGTGTGTGTGTGTGTGTGTGTATGTGTGTGTGTGTGTGTGTGTATATAAAGCCGTTTTTGTTGTTTTTTTGTTTGGGTTTTTTTTGTTGTTTTTTTTTTTTAACAAATTGGCTGACAGAGGAGAATTGATTTGGTTGCCAACAAACTTGCAAGGACATTTACAAAATGTGCTTTTCAGCAGTAGTTTGGACATCGTCAGTAAAGCTTAGCCAAAACAGTTCAAAATAGTTGTTAATCTTTTTCATGAACCATTCATACTGCACAAAAACATACGATTCTCCATAATTTCAAGTCCCCAGGAAAAGATAAAGCACAGGAAAGCCTGGGTCATTTTATGTGGGTAATATTAATACTTATACTAGAGATGATGTACGTGTTCACTGGGTGTCTCGCTTTTTATATACAGTGCTGCTTGAAAGTTTGTGAATCCCTAAAGTGTGTTCAGACTTGGGAAACTTGTTGTTTTATCTTGATTTTCTTGTTTCATCACCTGCTTTTATAACTTAAATGTCAGATATATGTTGATCAATTGCGTATGTTTGTTTAGGGGGAATGTTGGGGGTAGCCAAAAAAACTACATGAATAATTGAATATATGTGCAAAAGTAAGTGAAACCTGAGCTGCATTGGTAAAGTCATGTGAGTAAGAGATTTAGGTGAAACACATTTTGGGTGCTAAATTAATCAATTAAACGGCCCAATCAAATTAACTTTGACTTTCCTTAGTAAAGTGTTTGGGCAACACTGATTAAAAGAGAGAGGACACCAACCAAACCACTGTAGTGCCAAGAAGTCAAACAATGCCAAGAGGAAATGAGATATCCGAGAAGATCAGGAAGAATGTGGTGACGGCTCATCAGTCTGGGGAAGGCTATATGACCATCTCCAAGAGATTCCAACTCCATCCATCCACTGGAAGACAAATCATCTACAAATGGAGGGCATTCAACATGACCACAACTCAAGTGGACGCACATCAAAACTGTCATCGCAAAGCACCAGGAAAATAATAAACGAGGTAAAGGCCAACCCACACATCACCTCTAGAAAGTTGCAGACTTCTCTGGCAGCATCTGGGGTAAATATACATGCGTCCATAATCAGACGCAAATTGGACATGAAATTTATGGGAGGGTTGCTAGAAAGAAGTCTGTGCTCTCAAAATCAGAGGCCTTTTCGAAGTCCATTCTATGGACAAATGAGTCCAAAATATATTTAGAATCAAAGCCGCCATGTTTAGAGAAACGCCAACACGGAATTCCAGGAAAATAACCTCCTCCCAACATCGAAGCATGCCCTTGGAAACGTGAAGATGTCTGTGGCTGCGTTTTCAGGGGGACTCCATATTATTCCGGAAACTGGAATTCTCAAACCAGTCAACAAATTCTTGAAGAAAATCTCCTTCCATCATTCAAAGAGCTGAAGTCTGGCCGAAAATGGTGGCGCAACAAGACAACAACCATAAACATTTAAGAAAATCAAAATTTTCCAAACTCTTGATTGGCCAAGAGAGTCCAGATCTTAAACCAATTTAAATGTTGTGGATTGACCCGAAGCGGGCATTACATGCCAGATGTCCTTCTAACCTCTCTTAACTGGCTGAGTTCGGCAAGGAGGAGTGGGTAAAAATCCCCAAAGACAGAGACTGATCAATGGTTTTTACAGAAGAGGTTTGGTTAAAATGGCTGCAAAAGGAGATGCCACAAGACACTAAATAAAATCTGTTTTTGCTAGTCACAGGATTCCCTCTCAGCAAATTTATGCAAATGATCAACATACATCTGACATTTCATTTATAAAAAGCAGGTGATCAAGGTAAAACAACAGAAAAGTCTGATCAGCTCAAGGAGCTCTCAATAGGGACATACAACAAGGGAAAACAGAATGTGATAAAGAAATCACATTTGAGTGCATGTGTGTGTGTGTGTATGTATGTATGTATGTATGTATGTATGTATGTAGCATATATATATATATATATATATATATATATATATATAGATATAGACGAGAGAGAGAGAGACTAGAGAGAGAGAGATAGAGAGATAGATAGATAGAGAGATAGATAGATAGATAGATAGATAGATAGATAGATAGATAGATAGATAGATAGATAGATAGATAGATAGATAGATAGATAGATAGATATATTCAGACAGCAGAATATGATGGTTACAGAATATGATAACTGGTTACTTACTGAAGAAGTCCTTCTTTGACAAGTTCTTTGCACAGAGAACTGAAATAGGAGAAAACAATAAGCCTAGTATGAATTATTGCAATATTGGACTTTTACAATATAGACACAAAATAACAGCATGCTAACTTTACAAAAAGAAGTGTAGTAAACAATATAGAGGTAATGACTCCTCTACTCATATAGCAGCCAGTGCGTTATAGTTGTTCTAAACCTGCGTTATTTGGACCTATTACAGTGCACTGTGGGATTTTGTGAGTGTGCTGGATGCTCTCCATTGCTTTTGGACCTGACTACAAAATGGCACATGAAAACACTTAGCGCAAATGTTCTCCAGCTGGTTTTTATATTCCCCTTTTTGCTCTCCATGTTACTCCAGGTTTCGTGTTATGAATGCCTGTTTGCTCCGTTGATGGCTTGTTTACAGGAAAGTTTGTCATAAACTCAGCCACCGGGTCTCTTCACAAATCTTTCAGCTTAAATAGGACTAATCGAGTTAGATCCGCAAGCACACATCCCATGTATGTCTAAAAACCACACCCTATTCGCGCCCAAAGCACAGTGTAGAATAAGCAGAGCAAGTACAATCCTGAAAAAGTACAATGACGTTATATGTTTTGTAAAGTATATTGTGAGTGGGTCAACTGGGGCAAGGTATTTGTAATGGAGTTTGTCAGTGATATCAGGTAGAAAAATAAAATAATAAACCATGCTGTTCAATACATATCGTATGTATATGTATATAGATATATATATATATCTATATATATATATATATATATATATATATATGTATATTTATATATTATATATATAGCGGGCTACAATTACCATATCGTGTTTATCCAGTACCGGACAAATGAATTATTTTGGGCGGATCTTGAAGAGGATCTATCTTTCGTATTATCTGCTATTCAACTATAATCACTTATAATAATTCCATCATTGAACGAGTGGATCTTGTGAACACAGGAGACACCCAACACAAGTTGTGACAACACTATTCCTAGTCAACTGGAATAAAATGAATACACAGAGTTTAAGCTTGCTTATTACTTTTCATTTATCTAGTAAATAGCTATAAAGCCTGTTCTATGCAAAAAAAAAAAAAAGCAGCAGAAACATGACGAAACTGAAGGAAAGTTAACATTTGCAATGTCACAAAGAAAATATTCTTTATAAGTAAACCTACACTGTTGTTATACTTAGCTTGGGTGGTGAACGCAATTTCCATGAATTTTGCAATAACGTCTGAGCCATCAGTATATTTAGAAGTCACACATACCACCAGAGTAAATTATTACACAGCCTTACGTGACTTACATTTATATCTGTTTTTGGCAAATTTAACTCTCAAGTAAACCTTGAAGACGAAATGACTGCTCTGGAAAGCCAGTAATTTAAATGTTTTTGTTTGTTCCCGATTTCCAATCACCATAACAATAATTATTGTTATGGGCATTTTTTTTCAAACTATAAAGTTACTGTTGCTGTATTCTTTCCTAAGATTATATTGTTGCTTCAGTTCAACTCTCAGTGGAATATAAAGCAAAAAACCCATCATGACTATGACTGATGAAACAGCACAGGATTACTAATTGTCATACTTGCAGAAAAGGTCATATATAAGTCACTTAGAAATATGACATTACACAGCAGAACGGTGACCTCTAGAACTTTTCCAGAATGTGATAGACAGGACAAAAGCCCTGCGTGCCAACATCCCTGTTCAGAGCAGACGGCAGTTTCTGCGCAGTCCCAGTATGATGACGCTGCGCCACACCCCTACCTCTACCGTATCCATTACATGGTTGCTCTAACATAACGCTGATACTGCAGGGCCTGAGAACAGCGATAAGTAAAGAACCCCCTGGATACATGCCAGGAACCTGTGTCTTGCCAAAGGGGGGGGGGGGGGGGGGACAAAACCCCAAAAAACACTCATACAGGCTTGGACTTCCATCGTGACCCAGTGACCCAGACTTGCCATGAGGTAAAAGAGAAGAAAACCAACACCACTGGAAGACTCTCATGTGAAGTGAAGCTGCACTAACATGGTGAGAAATTCCTGAGAAGGGAGGCTGTTGATGGCTGCAGTTGCCACTTTTCATCAAGAATGTGTAACGTAGGACACAGGGCTGGTCAGAAAATTGCTCCTTAGTAATAGATACATAGCATTCCATGCTTCAAATGGTGCAAATTGCCCGTGGATGTCATCAATGTTTTATACGGATGAGTAGCAAGTGCTCCTGATATTACAGGATTATTAATGGTGAAGAGTTTTAAAAAAAGACGCCGCCTTGCCATATATTTCAAACTGTTCGCTGTTCATAGAAATTTCCCTTCCAAATTGCTTTATTATTGCTTCACCCCGGCAAAAAATAAATACAATTTTTTTTTATCTTTTACTTAACATAACTAGACTTCAAGTGTCTGTGGTCCATAAATTAGAAAATAGTGGAATGATACATGCACACACACACACACAAAATCCCAAAAACCTTCTGGAGTTGTGCTGGAGTGCAGTAAACTATTCTTCCAGAAGATATTCTATTAAATGTGGCATTGATGTTGGTAGTTCAGACGACGGTCTAACATATTGGAGCTTAGATAGTTTGTGATCTGGTGACCACAAAACAATAATCATGTGTAACGAAGGAACCCTACCTGGACAAGTCAACCAAAGCCATTGCAGATGGCAAAATGGCACCTACATCATAACAGATAACGAATGGTTTTCCTTTGTATATTGAGATCTTTCCCCTGTCCCCAAAGCAGCATGAAATAATACACATCCAAAGTCAAAAACCCCAGTTAATATTTACGGCAAAAATCTGAATGCACTAAAGTGTGACCTCTTTGACCTAAACCAAGGTGTGCACACAGAAACAGACACGCGCAAAACAAGAACATTTTAAACAAACACCAGAACATTGTCTTCAATTAAACTGTACGGCATTCATAGCCAGCGTTATATGCCTCTTAACAAAGGAGCAGTAAGGCTACAAATCAAGCCAGCTACTGGCAGGTCGTAAAAAGCCAGGCCAAGTGGAGTGCAGCTGCGGATTGGAAACCACAGCAAATACCACTGGGCCTACAATAGAGTTGCACCAGAAGTCTGTATGATGAGCTGGAACATGGAGTCCAAAGCTGTGTCAGGAGGCCCAGTGCATAGACTTCCAATATTACTGTATCAAAAAAAAAACAACATAAAATCAGAGTGTCTGTTATCGAGCTGTTGGAGTTCCAATGCAGGTTCTGAGTCCTATAACGGAGCTGCTTCAGGAAGCCCAATACAGAGATGGCCAATAAAGTATACAATAGAGCTATACCAAGAGGCCCCAATGCAAAGCTGGGCCACTTATAGTCAAATGTGACTAGAAGTTGTTCAATGCACACTAACAGGAGATGGAGATGGTCCATGAAAACTGTGGAGGAATTGGCACCAAGAGGCCAATGCAGCCCACATCACGAAACGGATTAAAAGTGCCTGCACAGGCCCTTGATGCAGCTTAGGCCACAATACCAAGCTGCACCCTTGTGGCCACTGAAGTAAAATTGTAAAAGGGAAAACATGCCCATGATTGAGCAACATAAAGTCCTGAGGCCTACAATCAAGGTGCATTAGGAGGCCTGAATCAAAGCTGGACCACTGAACCCATGAAAGGACAACATCAAGACAGATCTCCACAACGAGATATAATCAGCAGCTGGGCTATGAACAACAGACAAGCAAGAAGAGGCCCACAGCAAAGCCGAACCACCGAATGAATGACGGATCCATGCAAGGCCTGCTGGAGCTGCGGCACGAGATATATATATAAGGAGGTGAGCCCGTGATCAGGCCCATGATGACATAGTGACCACTTGAAATTCTAGAACATTCTAAAAATCCTAAAGTGGCCTGAATTCCTGGCAGCAGAGGCACTGTTGGGAACCCAGTGCCTACTTCCAACACCGGCCTTGGGGTTTGCGGCTAAGTTGAGGCCAAACAAACACATTCGTCAACCTTTAACTGAGAAGGAGGGCCGAAAATAGATGCCACACATAGGCTGTGTTTGACAGGGAGGAAAAACAGCAAATGCCAAAAAAAAAAAAAGAGAGAGAGAGAGAGACAGAAATGATACTGGGAGCAGAGGCAAAGTGGTGCCCATAAATCCAGGAGTCCAGAACAGTAACTTAAAATTACAGAGCCATTACGCGGGCAATGAAACAAATTATTACACTATAAAACAATCAGCAAACAGGAATCCAAATGCGACTACAAAACCCCACAATCACTATATCAGGCCATGTTCGTTTTTGGATGCAACTACAGGAATGTGCTAGATGAGACGAAATACAGAAATCTAAAACATCTTTCTTTTTTTCCCCCAAAAATAATCATAACTAATGATTAGTTCTTAGAGGAAAACCTAAATGATTATACTTGAATTCTTTAAATAACACATTTACTTGATTAAAATGGGTCATAAAATAATAATTAAAAAAAGGATGCCAAAAAGAAAAACATAAAAATACACATCAAAAACAAGAATTAAAATAATTCTATATGGTCCATATCGTGCAGTAAAATACAATGAAACAGGCCATTTGTGAACAGAGCATGTGAACTGTCAGAGCAGCACTGTAAATCTTCCCTTAAGTTTTGCTAAGCCACAGCTAAATTGCTGAAGGCAAGCAGCACTGTTTTGAAACGCCGCTGTTCTTCCCCAAACACATACCAGGTGAATAATGAATGGACGGGTGAACTTTTTACCTCTCAAAACACAGCTACTTTTCTCAACCAAGAATGCTTAAAATGTGTACTGGAAATAATCACGGCGCGCTGAATGACAGACTCGGGCCTCGGTCTTCATGTTGTGACTATAATGTCTGCAAAAATTCTGTCCTTTGTGTTCCAAATTAAACATATATGTCAGGATTGTAGCGAAAGAGGCCACAAATAGATCAGATTTGTTGTAGTAACAGCAGCTCTGCTTTATGTCAGATCTCTTCAAACCACCTATTTAGTCGGAATGTCTTGTTTTCTTTTGCAAACATTGTCCTTCCCTTGTCAGAAATAATCATTTTTGTTCATCATCGCTGACGCTGATAGAACCTGCAAAACCGCGCTCGGCCTGCTTCGTAACAAACAGCTTGTCAAAGAGGCAAAAAAAAAAAAAAATAGAGAATCGTTCGCAAATGTCATAACACGCATCTCATCGAGAAACTTGTCTTTTGACAGCGGCTCAAAGGGATCAAAGACCAGGATGTAAATAGAGACAGTAAGTTAGCAGAAGGTTAAATCCTCACAGCTAAGAGATTGTTTACAAAGGAATGTTCCATTTATGTGAATGCAAACACCCCCTCGAACCGAGCTGATCTCTTACCCCAACCCGCATCTTAAGTGTTCCAGGAAAAAGGGACGGACTCTAATATATTAACGACAAGAAAACACAAATCGAATGCTAAAAATGTACAAAAGAAAAACAACGATCATGCCATTGCATATGTAAAATAGTCATGTGTGGCTAGCTAGCATGTTTTTAACAAGCCATTTTTAGAGGTATTTATTTACAGTCTCATTCAAGCTAACAATCAAAGAAAGCTCTGGACCCAATCTGTTCAACCAAACCAAGTGTATAAGCCTTTTATGGAGTGTAACACTGTGAATGCTACAACTACATAACGTCTGCCTTTTTTTTTTTTTTTTTACAACTACATAACGTCTGCCTTTTTTTTTTTTTTTTTTTTTTAATCTGTATTCCAGCTACGGTCGTTTATGTGATTCCTACGCTATTACTATAGCAACCGGCGTCGCACAAACAAACCGGTCCAATAAGTCGTGTCAGATTTGCAGCATTCTTTAGTGACTCTTCAAACGCTGTGGCTTGCGAGATCGTTTCTAAGATTAAAACTTTTATATCCTGAGGTGTTACATAAGATGGTAGTGTAACCTGATGCTTTGTAATTCAACAATAGGTTTCAGTATCTGTGGAACGAGCCCGCCAGCGAAGCAGGAAGAGATTAAGTGAAATCTGAAGTGTACAAGGCATATTTATTGCCGGATTGTTTGTAGTCAACAAGCGGACGTTCTGGTGTTTAATAATCTTATACGGTTACCTTTACAGAGCCTGTTCGAAAGTTTGGAAAGATCTAATCCGTTATTGTTTTTCGAGAGATACGTGCATGTTGCTTTTGTTTCTATAACAACAAATTTATGGTATGGAGATTTACTTTGTCCAAACAAATATAGAACATATATACACATGGTTAGCTTTATTTCCCTCTGAAAGAAAATAGCTTGAATAACAGCTTTACACACGTTTGGCATACAGGTGACTTTTTCCAAACGTTCATATGAAATAACTTTGCCAGGCTTCTTACAAAACCTTCCCGAGTTGTTATTCACTAGCTGGAGATTTCTTTCTTACCTCGTGATCTAGTTAATCCCAGAGAAATTCAACAGGATTTTGGTGTGGTGACTGGGCAGGGCAATTATTTCAATGGTTTTTAGAAAGCATGAGCCTAATAAGAGAAGTATTATTTTCATTCAAATTGTATTTGGTTTACACTGGGCCCGTTTTATCTGCTGCTTTAGTGCCCGTCCCTTTAAACCAATCAGATCCGCCCCTCAATTTTTTTTGCGATACCGGATCTAATCCGATACAGATATGGCGATACATCTGACCTGGTGTGCAGTCTAGGCGACTTTGGATACTTTCTTCAAAATAAGCAAGACATCTGTCCTTGTGCTACCTTCTGAATGGAACTAGCTGTATGTGTTTAAAGCCATACAACCCCCCCCCCACACACACACACACACACACACACACACACACACACATACACACGCACACACAAACAGGATCACCACGTTTTCCGGGTAATAACAGCTGGAAATGAGCCCTTCACCTCTCTGGCTGGTCTCTGTTTAGACTCCGGGAGAGCCTCGTGCACAGCATTGTTTTGTTCTTGTCCACACACATACATACACAAAACTACACTGTCTCTAGTGCAAGAACTCACGCAACACTACTCCCACCATCGACCACTCCCCCCCCCCCACCCCCCGTTCTCAGACAAGCGCACACACACGCACACACACATACATACACACAGTCAGCAGGCCGTCATAGTCTGACGCCGTCTCTTATCACCACTGGACTTCCTGTGAATGACCATTACATGGTTTCCTTCCACCCAGCGCACACACACACACACACACACACACACACACACACACACACACACACACACACACACACACACACACACACACACACAAGCCATTCCAGAGGAAAATATTTCACATGCTAATGATGTCATTCGGAAAGGACCAGCTCGGGCTCTTTGTCCCTATAGAGAATTAGACACACCCAACACACTCACAACATAGACATATTTATCTGATATGAACATGTGTGCTACTACTAGTCATGGTACACGTTCATATCCAGAAACATACACACATACAGGGCAGTTTGGGCAGTGTGTGTTCATGAATCCGAGCTTGCTCCAACTCTTGGACTTGATTTGACTGTGGTGGTGTGGTGAGGAATGAAATTGAGACAATAACAAAACAAATAAAAAGACTGAGTAAGATGTTATCTGTCAGATGAGACGGATCGCATTAAGACATAAGAAAAGCTTATTGTCCTTGCGGCTGAACATCACAATTCCCGAGAACTGCGACATTCCTGAACAGCCGTGTGGCTTAAAGTGCCCTTTCATTTGCTGGGAACACGAGCGGCCTGAAATTTCAATCACAACCCATACGGAGACGATGAATCATCCCCACCCCCCCACCCCCCATCTGGCGTGGGATCAGCTGAAGGAATGCAGGAAGAAGGGACCGTCAAGAAAAGGAGGACAGGAACAAGGGAAAGGGGGAGGAAAAGAAGGTGGAGGGCTTTAATCTTGGGAAACGGGGGCCAGGGAAATGGAGTACCCGAAATAGAGTAAAAGCAAAAGAGACGGACAATGAGAAATTAAAGACAAAAGACGGGGATAAAAAAATAAGAGAAAAACAAAGAGAGACAGACAGTCGGACACAGTCAAGTCCAATTAGGTCATAAACAATTGAGACGACTGCAGATGTGTGTGGGTAACAATTGTATATAGTACCCTCCTATTTAACTTGTATGACTGGGTTACAAATAGGGCATGTTTCTTGTTTCCTTTATCTGCCAGAACATTAATGTAAGGCAGGTAGAATGTGATGCTATTAAAAAGCGATGCCACCTGCGTCTTTTTTACAGAGATGCTTGCAAATATCTGTGTTCTGTGTTCTTGTTCTGAAAAGTGTCTGATATGAGAGGAGATTTGCAAGATGTTGGAAATTCTCTTTCTACCTTGAAAATACGGCATCCTCCAAATCTCTAGAGATGAACAAATCGATATTTCAATATGATTTATGCATATTAATAATAATTCTGATGAGAATAATAATGTTGGGAGTGACGAGGATGGACAGGATTAGAAATTAGTTTATTAGAGGGCCAGGAGGCGAGGAGGCTTAGGATACATTCATTCATTCAATTCATCCCAAAGGATTGCGATTAGAACTCTATAGCAGGCCAAGATGTTGCTCTCCAAACCATGTAAAACATATCTTCACGGAGTTTGCATTGTGCACAGGGAGGCTGCCATGCTGGAACAGGTTTGCAAGTTTCCAAGTTCAAGTTATTATAAAGCATCCAAAGACGTCCAATATAACTGCGTGCGTCCAGCTTTGTGGTAACGGACTGGAGAAGAATCACATACAACAAGAATATATATGTATCAGTATGCATTTTCTAAAGATAACTTGGCCACCGTGAAAGCAACCAAAAAAAAAAACCCAACCGAGCCTTCCTTCTAGCCGGCATCAAAACAATTCACTTCTATGAACTTTCCCGGCATGCTGGAAAACCTTTACCTTGCACATCAACCACAATACGACCAAACAAACCACTGTAAAATTCCACAGATCTTATATTAAAATCTCAACAGTCCAAATATAACAGTGATGAATTATACATGTTATCGCCTAAATTCTGTTTGTTGTTTTTCTGCTACAGGAACCAATGACTTGTTCAAACACTGACAGCACTGCTACGGAAACTCCCCACTGGGTGGGAACACGACATGATCACCAGGTCATAGATGATAAATAAAGCATAAGGTTGCTTCGAGTCAAAATATAAAACATGATTTCACTGAGAGGATGACGGAGTGCCTATCAGGCGGTCTGTGTCATTTAGTTACACAAATAGAAACAAACTTTTATTTTAAAAGTACTATACAGGTGTGGTTTGTCTTCAATTTGTACATGGTGATCTCCATTGACTGTATACTGTACATTCATTAAAACCTCTAAAGTTACACATTTATGTTTATTCTTTACCTACCTGGACGGCATGAACTCCATCTAATAAAATATATGCTTGTTTAGGTAGGTTTAACGAACTTGCCAGTGTTAATTGACTATTTATTTTCAAAATAAAATGTTAGACTAAAACAAATTCCAGCAGCTTACCGAAATAAGCAAGGCAGCAAATCACATACTAACTAATGCTAAAATGTAGAAACTTTTTGGACTGAATGCTTAAATGCTAAATTTGGTGTCAAGATTAAAATGAATTTGATTTGTGTAACGCTTTTACAACGTTCTGAGCCATTTCAGCAAACTAGTCACAGAACAAAAGTGTCCTGTAGTAGTTATGGGCAGTATCTCTCAGAACACAATATACAGTAGTCCATGAGGCAATGCTACTGTAGAACAGCTTGTACATTACACTCGGAGAAAAAGGATAGAAAAGCTACAAAGAAAGAAAAACTCCAATGCAGGAAACGCAGAGATATAACTGCTACCAGACCCAGATTCCACGCATAAGATAGAACTGCTGCAGTTTTGCTTTCAAACCGAGACGAAAACACTGGTTGAACTTTGCGCTCCAATCTAAAGAGTAATTATTTCACCAGATTTGGCAGTAGAAAGCATTTGGATGCTGACAAAATAAGCGTGACTATTACAAACCACATGCAAAGCGTAATAGCCTGAGGTGGAAAAATTATTTATGTTCTTTACTCAAGCGCTTCTCATCATGGTGGAGCATAACTACAGCTTCAAATTCTTCAAATAAGTAAAAAAGTTTACGTTTATTAAGTTTTTGGCACACGTCATGATTCAGAGCGACTTAAAAGATGAGGGTTAAAGGCCTTGCTCATGGGCACACTAGTGGCAGCTTGGTGGTGCTGGGATTTGAACCTACGATATTCTGTTCCACAGCCGAATGCCAAAGCAAAATGTCCCACAATGTAGCTGTATAGAAAAGAAGTTGTACAGAGGTGTCAAGTAACAAAGTAGAAATACTTCTTTACCTTAATTAAGTAAAAATTTGGAGAATCTATACTTAACTAGTAATTAACTAATTATATAATTAACAGTAATTATTATTTATCGACACGTAATTAGCTGAGATATTAGATACTCTGATAACTTGGGCCATCCAGATAGAGTGAATGTGACTGTGATTGGATGAGAAGTAGAACATTCCGAAAAGTTATTATTTCTTCACAACTGGCTCAATAATCAATTGAATTCATCCTCTGCAAATGAAGCTACAGTAGGCGTTTTGGTTTTGTCCTTAATGACATTTTGTCCCCTCACATTACTTTTATACTTTTTTATATACAAGTACTTTTGTATTTTTACTTGAGTAAAAGGCTTTAGTTGATAGAGAAGTCTCTTAAACCCTGGTATCTATACTTCTAACCGAGTAATGAATGTGAATATTTTTTTGCTCTAACAAAAGTGATATAATTAAGAAATCATAAATCATCATAAATAATAAATGACTATAAAACACTAGGAAATATTCTGGGTTGTCCTTTCTGAGGTGATCGTGCTGTCAGTTAAAAACATGTGAAATAAGGAACCATTCACCACATAACACTGTGTTGTTGATTACTTTCACAAAAAAATTTTTTTAAAAAAAACAATAGAAAAAAAAGTGAACACTTTCAGCCACAGCCAGTCATATCTATCCTGCTGTCGGAAAGTCTTTCTCTCGGTCACCCGCTGTCCCCTCTTCTCTTTCCACTTCTCTCGCTCTCCCCCTACACAATTTTTTCCCACAGCCTGAGAAGCTCAGGAAGCTCCGATTACCACGACACTTTAAACCAACAAACCTCCTGCAGAGAGCGGTCCGGTCGCAGCCTATACGCACGCAAAAGAAAACGAGACGGTGCGTTCAAGCAGGAGCGGACAGACGGCACTGTGTCCTCTTGAATTCCTCCGAGTCATCACTCCACGTGCTCTAAACACTTGGCTGTAATAGGTTTAAGACGTGTAAAAGGTTTTCGGTATGTCTGCGAGACTCTTATTCAGCACTTTAAGGCGAGTCTTAAAGGCATGGCTCGGACTGTTTTTCCGAGAAACGGATGTCTGAATAAACACTGTCTGAAAATAGTGCATCATTTATTCACGCGTTGGCAAGGCGTACGCCGAAGATCCAGGTATATCCATGAAACAAGACACTACCAAACACACCCTTACTGGGAAATGAACAATAACTGCTTTCTAGGCTTTTTTTCCAGTCGAGGTGCAGGGTATAAAATGGATGAAAAGAATAGTTTGATTGAAAGGAAAAAAAAACTACACACTGTATGTACACGTGCGCGGTATGCAGTCGATCTGCCAAGACATGCTTAGTGTGTGAAATTGGCTTCTGGTGTTTAGCACTGAGGTGGGGATTACTGCCACTCCAGGGTACTCGGGTCAGACCCGTGCTCGGATTACGTCCTGTGTGGAGTTTGTCATTGTCTCCACATGCTCGTGTAGGCTTCCTCTGGGTTCTCGAGTTTCCTTCACCCTCCAAAATAACAACATTATATATACGGGTTACACCAAATTGCCTCTAGGTATTAAAGACACTTTACGAAGCCCTGAGATGGACTGGGAAGGTCATCCAAGGCGTATACTCTGCCTCGGGACAGGCACTTGATCCACCGAGACCCTAAGCACTAGATCAGGGGTGTCAAACTTATTGTCACTGTGGGTCACATCAGTATTATGGTTGCCCTCAAAGGGCCAGTTGTAGCCGTAAGACAGTATATACAGTAGTCTTTGATCAGCGACACCGCCTCATAACACAAAAGACTTTTTCTTCTTGACGCATAAATATGGATTCACTTTCCCATCTTTCTTGGAAGTGCCTTCCATCTGCATCAATTTTACACTTCTTGGACATTTTGGGCTAATTTTCTCAATTCCGTTTCTTGGAAAAAAACGCCCCGGTAAACGCCGATGTGGGATACACTGCAATGGTAACGTAGTGGCATGCATTGTGGGAGATGTAGCTTAAAGTCAATGCACAAGTCAAAGCAGAATAGCCTTATTTTAAGACAATCACACGTCCTTTTTAAGCTTCTCACGGGCCACACAAAATGACATGGCGGGCCACATTCTGCCCGAGGGCCTTGGGTATGCGCACTAGAAGATTTTACTGAAGATTTTAAAAACAACAATACAAAAAACAGACTCTTTCACACAATAAAAGCCCTACAAGTAAAGACTTTTTCCAATTCCTTTCAGGAAAAAGTGTCCTTCATTGCAAAGAATTTCCTTACTACCGATGTGAGGGCATTTCTACTTTTGCCACAGAATTTAACACAGAATCTGATCTTTTTTTTCTTCTTATATCCTATATCCAATCCATGACTATAGAATCAGCCTGATACTGTTGGTGAGGATCAGATCAGTGTCGTCTCCACTCTTGACTGTGCACCAAATTTAGAATTTGCTTTATTTCTCGGAATTAAAAGCACTTAAATAAAAATAAAAAATTATAATAACGATGTTATTTTTCAAGCTTATTATTTTTCAAACATGCTGTTATTTATGATGATAGGTCCCAGCTCAAGCAGGAACTCAAGCAGGAAAAAAAGACTGCCTTTAAAATGTCATTGCTTATAGAAGGTCCTGCTTAGTTAATGAATCTTTTTTTTCTCCACAATAAAAGTAATTAGATTTTTTTTTCATAATTGCCATAGATTTGTTGCCGTTTCATTCATAACTGTAGATAACACTTAAAACATTTTTATATGTAAAAATATTCTTGAGAAAATGTGCACTTATTATTACAAAAGACTAAAGAGTGATCTCTGTATTATTATTATTATTATTAATTTATTCATTCATTCATCTACCGCTTTATCCGATTCTTCCCTAGAGTCATGGGGGGCCCTGTGCCTATCTCAGGCGTCTATGGGCATTAAGGCAGGATACCACCTGTATGGAATGCCAACCCATCGCAGGACACACACACACACACACACTCACACACACACACATTCATACACGAGGGACAATTTTCCAAGGTGCCAATCAACCTACCGTGCATGTTTTGGGACCGGGGGAAACCGGAGAACCCGGAGAAAAACCCCCTGAGGCACGGGGAGAACATGCAAACTCCACACACACATGGCCGAGACGGGAATCGAACCCTGACCCCGGAGTTATGAGGCGAACATGTTAACCACTAAACCACCGTGCCCCTCTTCTTCTTATTATTATTATTACATTTAAATAATCAGAAATCCATTTTATAAATGAATAAATAAAATCAGTCTTTCAAATGACAAAGTAATGTGTTGTAAATATGTTTAGGGAATAATGTGTATAAGATTATATATTTATTTTATGATAATATAGTTCTTGATTAGGAACATAATCAAGGCTTAACCACCATAACTAAATGTTTATTCTAGACATGAGAGCCTGTTACTCATTATCCATTAACTGCCATTTCAGTTCCTTAACAGGAAAAGTTAATGTCTTTTTATATTCATCGTTGAACAAACGGCAAGCTATTTACCCAGACTTCAGCCCATTATTTACTCTCTATTTATACACTATATGGGACAAAAAAAAGTTTGTAGACATCTGGCCGTAAGTTTTACATGAGCTTTTGGACCATCCAATTCCACATTTAGTGCTCATTATTTAGTGCCTGCATAATTCTGGGAAGATATTCCACTAGAAATTGGAAGTTACTTGTGGAAATTTGCACTCGCTCAGCCATAAGGACTTTACTAAAGTCAGGTAGCGATGAAGGTTCAGGCAGTCTGGAGTGCAGTCAGCGCTCCGATTCATCCCAAAGGTGTCCCAAAGGCCAGACCTTCCAATCCAACCTAAGGAAAGCCAATCTTCATATCTTCGCAGAGGCACTGCCATGTTGGAACAGGTTTGGGACTTTACTGTATCCAGTGACCTCCTATACAATTGTGTGCCTCCGACTTCCTGGTAATGGTTTGTGAAGAACGACAGATGGCTGGTAAAAGTCAGACATCCCGTTACATTTATTCATATAGTGTATATTACAGACCGGAGTGATTTAATGACTTGAGTCTGAGCGTACTAAGGTTACGTAAACACCAACGTGTTGAGAAAAGGGGTATGAGAGTCAGGGCTGAAGGCAGGTTGTGTTTGTTAAAACAATGCCCGCATGCAAACCTGTGTAAATCGAGAACAGAACTCGTGTCAGCACTTCATAATCTTAGTTTGCATTGTTCCAAACGCTGTCCTTTCACAGTCTTTCAATAGAAGTCATTTTCTTTTTTCGTTCATACCGTCTCACAGGTGCATGCACAAATGTGCTATAACGAGCTCAGATGCGGCCCAATCGTTTCCTATCTGAAGTTTGTTTTTTAGCTTTGAACTGGAACAACTCTAAACTCTAAATAGAATACAGATTAAAAAGATCAAGACTGAAGCGATGCATTAGGATGCTTTTTTTTATATTATTATTATATTTAACAATTTTTTATCAATATATTTAACAGCATTATGAGGGTTGCAGTGAATTAAAATGGGCTTATTCAATCTTTACATTTTCAGAAAATAGATTTCATCTCTAAGAAATCATACAGGAAAAAACACAAAAAACACTGATAAGCAAAAACAATGCATGACGTTTAGAAAAAGCGCAGTCCTACTTTTATCTACACTTCTAGGGATGAAGCTGAGGATGAGTAACTGTCAGATTCAAATGCAATCGCTATAGTCCTGGTATTTTCTACCTCTGGGTGGTACCGTCCATATTCACTTAACAACAAACGGACCCTTTTAGTTTTGACCACGCCTACTACAATCATCATTAAATCAGGATACCCACACAGAAATCTGAAGCACTAAAAGGACACAGATTTTCACCCTGTCAGTAGTTATCAGATTAAAGTGCTTTTGACATGGATTTCAGCCTAATAATGATGCGATTTAGTTTGTGCACACCGTCGTTCAATCGTCCAGACCTGTGTGCATTACTGTCCAAACGTGGTCTACCCAGAAGGCATTCAACACACATTTGTTCATCTTTAATAGGGCTACGCCTATATTCCCTGGGAACGAGGTGGAAAAACATACGTCAATGTATGGCGGGGCACGTATTAAATATCGCACACTACAATAGTATTCAGTTCACACCATGAAAACTTTCAAATAAGCATTTAGACTTTCGAATGCGAGCGAAAGAGAGTCACAAATATTCTTTAGCACATGTGAATGCAACGGGTTTGCCGGGGGTAAACGATCGCTCCAAGCAATATAAATAAGACGCCACAGTGAGTGCGATTATGTTTCCCAAAAGTTGCTATAGGCAACAAAACAACAATTCAAACTAGAATTAAAATGTGTATATCATTGTTAGAATAATCGCTTAATGTCCGGTATATACAAGTTTAGTTTCTACCAGGTTCTTGGTCGAAGTTTCTAAAGCTTTGCCCGACTGATTCAGATTCAGAGATGGACTACTACAACCTTCATCTACTGACGAGCCGATAAAAAGGCACTGTGAAATGATATACTGATGATCTATAGGTCTAAAACAAAGTTAAAAAGAGATAAAAGGTAGACTACATTCTAATAAGGAAGAGAGGGCGAGGTTGTAGCTTACTGATTGCACTGGAATTTGGATCTAAGGGTTGTGGGGTTTGTGTTCTGGCCATATCAGGCAGCCACACTTGGACCCTTGAGCAAGACCCTTAACTTACCAGTTTTGGGAATGGGGATAAAGTAATCCACCATGGACGGTTTGAGAAGGAGGTTTGGCACTGGGCCTGCAACTCAACAGTGTTACAAAAACTGCTATGGGAAACAGTAAGTAAACCATCAGACCCTGCTGCAGACTCTTTAGCTTTTTCTATTAATAAGGATATCAAGAAGCGGAGAAACCTTTGTATATAAAAGGTGTGTATCATCTTTCAGTACAAACATAAATACACTTAGTAAAATGTGATTGATTTCTATTTGTTTACCAATAAACACATGCTGATCTTGTTTTATTTTTCAATACTAACCTACACTGTCGCCTAAGATTCAATTTGCATCCAGTCTCTCAGTGTGATTTTTTTTTACCCTTAGATGACTGAGTACATCGCAGTCTGTAGACCACATAAAACTCTTTTCGGAGTTCAAGAAAGTACAGCCGAAAACCTAAACACTCTCCCAAAACGCCTAAATTCCTGTTCAGAACTTCCTGTAAGTCAGATTAAAAGAAGATATGAGGTTAGTCTTTCAAAGACGCCGTGAAAGCCAACACATAATGTATTTTTTCCCCTACGATTCCAAACAATCAGAAATATGTAAAAAGATTCCTGTCAAACGGTCACATGAGAAAATACACAGATCATTCTGGTTTACATGTGATTATACTCTTCTCTAATGCAGTGCATGTCCAAAGGAACAGCTCCAAAGTCCCTGGTGTGATCCTGAGTCATTTATGAATATGACCTATGAAGCAATGCTCTAGTTATGAATATAAGCGTGCATGCTGCCTTATGATGAATTAGCAACCCGTTCCAGGGTGTATTCTGAACTCCGGTCCAGTATTCCTACGATAGGCTCTGCACCCCGAACCACTTCTAATAAAGACAGAGGAAGGAACGTCAACGCACACATTTTCAATCCCTCATATTGTAACTCATATTGTTCATGCAATATTGTTGTTCTTAACAGGAGGGATAGACATATTATGGGTTGCCATGTGTTTTCTTCCCTAAACCGTTTTACAAACTGGGGGAAAGCAAGTTGCCAGAAAACAAACTGCATTGTGTGATAACGTCTTTGAATAGCATGTTCTTTCCATATCGCTCATTGTTAGATGTGACACCTTCTGCAAAAAAATCGAAAAAAAAAAAAAAAAAAAAACCTCAAGACACAAACCACAAGTGAACACAAGCAGACGATACGACGCAGACTCTCAGGCTCAGGCGACAGACAGCAGTCTGTGTGCAGACGTGATTTTGCAGAAGTTGTGCAAAAGGTCAACCGCACAGTACAGCAGGGGGGTGATGGGTAAAGCAAGCGGAGCCAAATTGCACTGTCTGCTTAAAGTTTCTAAGAAGGAGACGTGTGTGTGTGTGTGTGTGTGTGTGTGTGTGTGTGTGTGTGAGGGGGGGGGGGGGGGGGGGGGGGTGGAGCTCTGCTGGTTTCCAGTGGAAGTGGTGAGACAGGAAGTGCGATACATGATCAGATGTCTGCGAGGAGACGAGGCGCAGCCACATAGCCGTCTGAGACGCTTCCGGTGTGAATGATAGGGACAAAGGTCAAAGGTAAAAGAGGGGCAAGTTAAGCGGCAAGTGTGCAAGTACTCAGGTGCACTTCAAAGCAAAACACAGTCATGAATTGTGTGGTATTTACTTATTTACAAGTGCTTACGTGGCGCATGTTTACTCACAACCGCGCGCCATTTCCTCATCTTCCGCATAAAACGATCGTCCGGACCACCGAAAACACATCACAATAGTAATAAATAAATAGTACATTTAAAAAAATAAATTCATTAAATCTAAAAATGATCATTAAAATATGTATTTTTAAAACATGATTCTTAATATCTCTCCCAAATGTACAAAAGAAAGTGTGAGAGACAGCGATGAGACGAGATAAAGCTGGAAATTTCGGGGGGGAAAAAGCAAACTTAACTGCCCGCATTCAAAACGTGACAGTCAGCGCAAACTTTGCATATTCAAAGCCGATTTCCCAAATAGTCAGCAAAAGAAGTTTGTCGACGGCTGTTCACTTCTGCAAAGGAGCGACACGATGACCTCATCAAAAGCGCACCGGCCAAACGCACGCAGTCATGGAGAGACTGAAATGTGCACTCGCGCTACGCCGTCATTTATTCCAAAGAGGACCTTTCCTTTAACCGCATGCCAAATTTTACACCTCCGTCAACTTTTATTTCATATATTGTTTATCCAAGCACGAACATTTACACTTCTGTCGCCTCACAAGCGGTGGGGGAAAAAAAACATCTAAACTATGAACTAAAATAAAAAGAGTGCCCCAGACTCATTTGTTGCCGATACAACAATCGGTCAGCAATCGATCAGAATGAACTTCAGAAACATGTGCAAACCCAGACGTCTTTAAAATCTGCTGCTCCCGCTGTCACAGGGAAGCGTAACACATTCAGAGCGGCGATTAATACACCCTGCACACAATATGGACAAAAGTATTGAGACACCAGAGTTTTCCAGCCATGTATGGTCCCAACATACATACATGCATAAGTACACAAGTATAGGAAGCTATGAATTGAAGCATACAGGTAGAAGAGACATGCAGGACGCACACATAGAACACGGATTTGTTTTGTATACTTTTGAAGATGACATTTTGAACACTGGCAGAGCAACATCCGATCAGTCGACTTCACAACGGAACTCTAAATCAGAGATAAATCCTCATAGTCATATGTGATTTCAGACTAATTGACGAGCATATGTTAAATAATAAATAGAAAATCTAATTAATACAGTTAGTAAATACAATTAGTAAATATTCATTCATTTTGCATTAAAAAAAATTTAACTTTGCTCATTCAGCCATAAGTGTGTTAATACTGGTTGAAGTGCGGTGAGGAGACCTGGGTGTGCGGTCAGCCTAAAGGTTTCACTGGGTTCGAGGTCAGATCTCTACAGTAGACCATTCAAGATTTTCCAAACCATGTCAACCATATATTCACAGAGCTGACGTTGTACACAGAGACACTGTCATGCTGGAACAGGTTTAGGTTTCCAAGTTCAGGTGAAAGGGAAAATGTAATGCTATATAACATGGGGGGAGAAAAAAACGTGCGTTGCTATTGTTTAATTATTTAAAACCCTGAAACATCAGCTGATCAGACAAAACTCTATAGTTATATGTGTATATAACTCTATAATATGTATTGGCATTTATTCCTCTTCATTAAGTATAAAATTGGGGCTAATTAGTTATCTTAGAACCTGCAAACATTTGCTGGGTTTAAATGTGATAAACAGAAACGCTCAAAAGCAGTAAGCAGATAGTTGGATGGATTTACAAAATTAACATTTGTACATTTCGAGAGACATTTTCTTCTGACTCTAAGGGTGATGTGTAGGAGTGTAGCCTGCCAGCTCTAACCAGCAAACCCTGATCAACACACACTCCCTATTGATACTTGGCATAGAGAGGCTTGTCAGTGGCACAGTGCGAGAGAAGGTTACTGACAAGCTTCACCAATACTCATACTATAATAGCTCACACACTAATTCGCCTCTCACTGTTCTGGGGTTTTACATTTGACACTCAAGTTTCCCCACCATGGTTCAAACCCGGTGTAGTAAAAGACTGATTTTGTATTTGTTGTTACATGTGCATGCAAAAAATACTGCAAATACTGTCCAACAGAAAACAAACAGATCCAATTGTTCTTAATAACTAGTTAAAAATCAGATAGACATACTGAAAAACTAAATAAATGGCTGGCCGGGCAGACAGGTGGACAAATAAATAGATGGCTAGGCGGCCAGACACAGAGAGAAAGAAACAGATGGGTAGACAAAATTGACAGACAAAAATTCCTAGGCAACAAAGACAGACATGGAAATAAATAAATCTCTAGGCAAGACAGACAGACAGACAGAAATAAATAGAGATAGAGAGAATCAGGAGACAGAAAATAGAGACTTCAATTCAAATCTATATAAGCAACTTAGTAGACAGACCACAGACAGTAGACAGTCTGTCTACAGACAGTAGACAGACCGATCAGACAGATTCAGTACATTATCTCATAGATAATAATAATGATGGCAAGATAAAGTTCACGATCGGTCAACAGAAATGGCTTCCAAGAACACTTCCTGTTACACTGTGCTCTAATCAGCCTTGGCTGTTACTGCTGTTATTAATCGAGCTAAACCAGTCATAACCTGAACCTGGTAAATCATAACGCTTTGGCCTGCAGAAAGGGAAAAAAAAAGGAGAGGGTGAATTTTGTTTTACTTTGATACTTGACCTGTAGTTTCGTTTCTAATGAAAGGAGCCTCCGGCAACCCCAGGCTGATTCAGAAAGACTCGCACATATTTACGGTTAATGATTCATTAGAGTTGGTGTCGGGAGATCGACCCGTGCTAAAGGAAGCAGACAGAAAAGGGGAGTAAAAGAAGACCTTGCAGCTGCCGTGCTGTTTTATCTTTCTTTCCACTCGTTAACTCGG
Source organism: Kryptopterus vitreolus (assembly GCA_030449085.1). Taxonomy (NCBI): domain Eukaryota; kingdom Metazoa; phylum Chordata; class Actinopteri; order Siluriformes; family Siluridae; genus Kryptopterus; species Kryptopterus vitreolus. Next base: position 8,202,161 of record JACRUU010000029.1, on the reverse strand, counting down.
GCGCAACGGAATAGATAGGTAATAGATAGTGCATGCCACAAATGAAACGATCGCACATTAGAGATAAATGCCTCTAGTGGCCATTTGGCGCCAAGTTACCAGACGATTGCGAGTTTAAATCCCAGGACTGAGACCGAGTAACTGTTTGGCCTCCATACAAAACTCTCGTCTTGGACCGGACTCTCGTAAATCACTCTGGATAAAGGTAACTGCCAAAGAGCTAAACAAAAAACTAATTACAAGATTTCTTCTTTTTTTTTCTCCCTGAAGAGGAAAGAAGTTGACAGGGTGGAAAACGGCGGAGACTTACGGAATATTTATTTACAGTCCATTATAAAATGAACCAACGCAGAATGATGAAAATTGAAGATTGCTGGGAAACAGAGACATGCTGGCACATGTTTAGAGCAAACGTTCGTCCATGTGTTTTCTGCAACAGCAGGTTTCGGGGAATTTTGGAGAAGACCGGTAAACCACAGACAAAAGAGGAACGTGTACCGAAACTCCAAACGGACAGAGGCTCGAGGTCAGGCTATCACACCAGTAACCCAGAAGTTGTGAGATCCCACTGCGCTACATGCTATCGCCTGGTATTTCAAAAATGCTTTGAGAAGCAAAAGCTGGCAGAAACCATAGTCTAAACAATAAAAACAGAGGAAAACACAAAAAAGGCAAAAAAAAGCACACAAATATGCAACAGCAAATATATTCTTACACTATATTGCTAAAGGTTTATTACTATTAGGTTTATTAGGATCGTTATTAACGAGATGTGCCCGGGGGGAGGGGGGTGGGTTTGGAGGGGGGTTGGGGCTGGGGGCAGAAACTTATTTCCATGAGTGTTTTGCAGCCAATGTGTTATAGAAAATATCTTTTTGAATAGTGTTGCTTTGGAGAGTAGCAATGATCTAAATAAGGGACAAAAAAAATCATTCAATTAATCTTTATAGAGCCTGCTTTGTGCACAGAGCCCCAGGTCGTGGGATTTTTACATTGGGATCTTTACACTGACCAGACATAACATTATAATGTTATGAATAACTGATTATCTCTACATCATGGCACCTGTTTGTGGGTGCGATATATTAGGCAGCACGTGGAACATTTTGCTCTCAAAGTACCTGTAGAAGCAAGAAGATGGGTGGTAGCAGCTTGGTAGGTAAGGATTTGACCTCTGGACCTCAAATCCCCATCTGCCACGAGTTGGCTCTTGAGCATGGCCCTTTAACCCTCAACTGCTCTGTTGTCAGTTGCTCTGGATAAGGGCCACAATAGGGGCATGTGTAAGGAGTTTAACAAGGGCCAAATTGTGACGGCTAGATGACCGAGTTCAAAAGTGGTCCAGGGAAAGAACAGTGGTGAACCGGCAACAGGGTCATGATCGGCCGATAAAACCACTCTTCTTTGGTAGAAAAGCAGAGACTTTTCCACCACATTTTCTGAGAGTGCCTATAGAGATTTGTGCTTTGTTTATTGTGATGTATAGGAGAAATAAACATTGAAATTCATTGAGTGATCGCAAAACGAAAATACTGACCCGGGGATCTCGGATAAAACAAACTTTGATGCAGTTCAAGTTCAACTAAACCACCACTGATTAGGATGCATTCAAGACTATTAATAATGCTATGACATGATTGTATTCAGATTGGCAGCATCCATCCCCCAAAAATAATAAATATAAATGCCACTGCTGTGGTCACGCCCCCTCGATACCACGTGGCACGCCGTAACAACACCTAAACTGAGCTGTGATGTAATGCTGAGCTCCGGTTCAGAAAGAATACATGCAATTAATCAACTATTGAAAAGATTTAGTTTTAAACAACCTTTTTCGTTGGAATTTTTAAAAAAAGTTGTACAAGATGTTTTTATTGGAGGTGAATACAATTATTAGCAAGTCAAGTTTTTTTTTTACGGTATTTAGTGCAAACAAATTGTCCTGTTCCGAGTCTATATTGAAGGTTTTATGGTTATCTACACACCATTATAAATATGAAACAAATTACTTACATTGTATAAATGAGACATATATAATAAAGAGTTGAGTAGGGAAATGAACTTGCCTGTGAGCCGCAGTTTCACTGGACCATTTCTCCTCGCCCCTTGGTTAGACATTCCCTTTATATTCCAGCTTGACGTTTACTTCTAGCTGTTTTATACTAAATTATTTATCTGACCACAAATAAATTATCCTAGAAAAATAAAACTCGTATTTTTCAGCGTTTGCACTACAGTCAATGCGAGTGAACGCACAGAAGACGCAGCATTACAGTCTCCGCGTGAAAACACAAGCACTGAACCTTCACTTCCAACTTTCCTGCAAGTAAAAAAAACAACAACAAACAAAACGTCTCCAATAAGTCCAGAAAGAAACCCTAAACCTTGTGGAAATGTTATTTAATCCCGCTCCTTGGGGAAAATCACCGCAGTTCCTCGGACAAACCAGTTTATTTTCGGTAGGAGTGAAAGTTGTGGGCAGCCAAGAAATCTATTTAACCCGAGGCACGGTTCCAAATGGACGTGTAGGGCACTTACATGTGACGCCGAGCCCTAAGTCGTTCCCTATTCGATCGCGCGCCGAGGCAAGTGAGCGCGTGTAGGAAGGGCGAAGACATTTAGACTCGTGTCCCTCGACAACAAGGACAGCGATGGCGACACCGCGTGGACAGAATGAGTAAAACAGTCAAAATGGTTAGAAATTTTGTTATTAATAAAAAAAACGATTATTTTTAAGTAAATTAAATCATTATTCGAGTTGTGTGTGTAGAACATTTGCAAAAGAAAAGACAGAATGTTGTGGCAGAGTTGAAAAATTCATTATGGTAACGATGGACAGGATTAGAAATGAGTATATTATAGGAACCTGACTGCTTCTGGATTCGAGATGGTTTGGTCATTTGATATATCTGTAGAAGAATGCTGAGGATGGAGTCACCCAGCAGAAGGAGGTTTATTTATGTAGTACGTGTAGAATCCATTAAATCTTTGATAAATAAATGATCTTTTTCCTTGGCAATGTTACAGTGTTGATGGTATGCAGTTGATGGATATACACAATACATGGAAAGCTGTTTACATGTTTACATGAGTATTTTTCCACCCCAAACACACATCTTCAACCAATAAAAAGGCAAACCAGTAAGAGTTTAAGGCACTTTGGCGTTCTTGAACGTGACTCCTGGGAAGCAGAATTTCATCCAAAAATAATAAAGTTGAATTGTTGTTACATGAAGTGAACCACAGAAGAGTTTTGCATGTTAAAAATTTATTTACAAGGCTAATAAAAAAATGTTGCATGTATACATATATAAAAACATTAGGAATGGAGTAGTGGGTGGTAGACGAGTGTTTCAGAAGTTAAAAGTGCTTTGGTTATCAGCAATCTGGAAGGCAAAGCCATCATTGGTTGCTTCAGGAACAATGGATTCATCCTCTTCCTCCTGATTAAAAAAAAAAAAGGTAAATCACATTTGTAAATAAATAATAAATAAATAAAGCTATCAAGATAAAGCTATTTAAACACATACAGCCTTCGGAATTCTTCAACTTAAACAATATTAATATTTCTTTTTGAACATCTCTGGGAAGAGGTTTCACTAGATTTTGGAGTGTGATTGTGGACATTTATGCTCATTCCACTGTAAGGGATTTTATTAAAGGGGACCGGGGGATCTAATGAGAACGGTTTCAATTTATCCCCAAGGTTGTTCAAAAGGGTTGAGGTCAGAGTTCGATTGCAGGCCACTAAAGATCTTCCAACCTTTTAGACCATGCAGATCATGGATCAACCGCAACTAACTAGGAGTCACATGTCCCAATAGTCGTGCGATTGCCATTAATTGCACATTTTTCTGTTCTCAGTGTACCATAAATAAATATTCTATAAGGTAATATAGCGAGTAGCTCATACCTGTTGTAAAAGTCCAGCTCTATATATATATATATATATATATATATATATATATATATATATATATATATATATATATATACATACACACACACACACACACACACACACACACACACACACACACACACACACACACACACACACACACAAAAGGATAATGATTACTTCGCCTGAGAAGTATTTTTCGATGAGTTTGAGTGCAGCTTTGTATATCATTTCATTCTCATGGGTCTGGAGTGCTTCGATTCTGTCCAGTCCACCGCATTCCTCGATCATCAGACACAGTTTCTCAGTCTCGTGCATCTTATCTGCAACCTGAGGACCAGCACAGGAGAAAATATTCCTAACAGACCATAGATTACATAATCTATGTATAAAATTACAATAAACGTTTTCTATATTTCACACAAATTCAAACTAATCTTTCAATAATGTAATAAACTAGACATCAGGACTAACATTATAACAACTTGTCTAATATTGTGTTCGCGCTCCACTGTTTGTGTTATATTTACCATGAAAATGTTCGAGATGGCATCCAGGATTACTATGATGGTCTTGCTGTCCTTGGAGGACAGGAGGTTTAGCAAAGGTTCGAGCACCCCGGACTGAACCAAGTACTCCACCTGCTGCACCGTCCCCCCGCTGGTGTAGTTGGTGATGGCCCACACAGCCTCTTTCTGAGTCTTATAGTCTCCCTGTGAGAAAATAAAACGTGTATAACATTACAACTTACAATCCATTTTTGAGTACACAGACACTACATTTAGAAGTAATTAATTTATTTTATGTAATTTAATGAGAATGAAACAATACATTAAAAAGTGAGAATAAAAGATGACACGTTTTAAATGAATCACTGGTTTTTATTAATGAATGTTTCCTGTAAATGGGTCACAGAGGAGGTCGTGCGGTCCAGTTTAATGAGTTGCATTTTTTTCCCATTAATGTCACCAGAGAGTTTGAATAAATAGACATAAATAGACAAATAGACATAGACAACTAATGCATTTTATTGTTACTAGAACATAAGCAGAAACAGGACCTGTGCACATAATTTCATAAACACACACACACACACACAATATATATATATGTGTGTGTGTGTGTGTGTGTGTGTGTGTGTGTGTGTGTGTGTGTGTGTGTGTGTGTGTGTGTGTGTGTGTGTGTGTGGTGTGTGTGTGTGTGTGTGTGTGTGTGTGTGTGTGTGTGTGTTTTTTATTTAAAAAAAAAAACAGGGAAGGAAGTCAAAACAACGACTACGTTATGGTACTTATGGTAGAAAGCTAAATATTTGGCAGTGAATTAGAAACCAAAAGATAAATATTAAAAATAATAATAATAATTAAACATGTAAATGAAGAAAGCTGTGAATGAGGCAAGATGTAAACACAAGGACCAACCATGAGACAGGGGCGGAGACATTACAAACAATTCAAAACAAACACATACACACGTGGTTATGCAAACAAAGGTTGGAATGCGGAAATGTGTTCGCGTTATATACCGCGATTGGTGTGAGGAGGAATCGTCTCTGATAGAGAACAAAAAAACAAACAATCCCTTCAAAGTAGTAACTATCACCTTATGCTTTAATTTATTAGATACATATTATGATAATTGATACACCATTAGAGGTGTATCAGTGCATATGTTCTTCATCTTCTTAGCGCAGGGAATTTAAAAAATGACATCTGTAGTGTTGGACTCTAGGGTGCAGTGTCACGCTGAATAATTTTTATTTATTTTTTTCCGGATGCGCTATGATGAAACTTGTCAAATTAATTTTGTAAATTATTAAAAATTACAATTAATTTTTTAGTTTTTAATTTAAATTAATTTTAATTAATCTTTTTAGATTCCACAGACAGTAAATTTGGTGTTTATTAATCAAAGGTGGGTAGTAAAGGAGTACAAATACTTTGGTGCTGTACATTTTTCTTGTATCAGCACTATAATTCATTATTTTTCTTACAATTTTTTACCTTTACTCCTCATTACATTTTTTTTTTATAAACATCTGTACTTTGTACTTCATACATTTTATTTACATCTACTTACATTTTTAAACCAGGCTCATTATTTTAGTTTGAAATGCCAATTTTTTTTCTACTCATTGCACGTCGTTTTCAGCCCATTAAACTATTTCCACCTACCAGTGGTGTATCATTTCCCGGTTATCCTGCACTACAGACGCAGTGAATGAACAAGGCAGAAGTCAACAAGAAGTCTGCCTAATGTAGATGAGACAGAGGGAGTCAGTGATGTAAACATGACTAAATCGTAAACATTTCTGATCACCTGATTATCATTTTTTCTCCGTTTGTGTTCTATATGGTGGATGTTCAGCCGCTATACATACAGGAACTTGATTAATGAAGTGCGCTTTATTGTTTTAACATTTTTAAGAACAAAAATGTAAATAAATATAAAATAGGCAAAATTATAACCATTAACATTTATTCACGACATCCTTTTATTTGCTTAAAAAAATAAAACCAACCCAAAAATAAATCTGCAAATCATTAAAAATGTATTTACTGATGCGCCAGGTCTCAACTCAAGCACGAAAATCTGCCATGATGCACACAACCAGGAATGAACTCTCTGGGGTCGACAAACGTACCGGAACGTTTTGTGAAATTTTTTCCTAATAACGGCAAAAAGAACCTTTTTTTTTTTTTTTAAATCATACCTTTTTTTTTTTTTTTTTTAAATCATAAAACTGAAGACAAAAGAAATAAATAATTAGAATCTGTAAACAGCCTACTTTTATCTGTATGCACTGATATACAACAAAATGCTTTATCTATGATCTCACCTCAGACTCTTAAAACAACCTAAATCTCAGTGAATACCTGGCTCTGAGACATAAATATATAAATAGAAAGATCCAAATGTCCATTTTAAATTAAAAAAAAATCTCCGACTAAGTAATCCATAAGAAAAATAGAATAGTTACATTTTCTACAGCATCACCTCATTAACTGTGTGGAAACAAAGGTTCTGTTTGATGTCCTGATAATTTACGTCATTTAAAACACCGTCATTACTTTAAAATGCTTACAAGGATATTTGTATTCAAAATATTGTTCTCTATGTTGAGTTTGGATTCACTAGTAAACATACAATTGCATATATTTGCCCATGTTGATTGCAGTATTAAAAACTTTACTCATTATTAGTAATTATTCATTTAAGGTACATTCAAAACAGACAAAAATGTGCAATCAAGTTGCTAGGGACATACTTCTTTACTTTAACATGAATAAAAAAGTGTGGTCAGTATTTTCCCCAAGTTTTTAAAAATATGAGTATAAAAACTTCAAGCAGCTTTTCTGGAGAGGGGGATAACAGTAAATAATTGAGCAGCACTTCTTTAAAAAGACCCGTCTTATTTGCTCTCTCTTATTTCGTACTGTACTGAATGGATTCAGATTGAACTGAACTGTTACTTAAAAACCGAAGTAGCGTACCAATATTTTGTTTACCATCACACCCCTAGCAGACACTGATCTGAGGCACGTGTGAGGTCCCGATGCTTGTCATTATTTCAGCACTAAATATAACAGGCGAGAAGATGAAGATAAAATCCTTCAGTAAATGTGTCTCACCTGCTGCAGAACCTCCACCAGCAGGGGCACTAGACCTGCATCAACCACCTCCTGGATTTGTGAGTCTTTCCCGGCGGTGATGTTGGACAGCGTCCACGCCGCCTCCTTCTGAATGTTGTTCTTTGGGTGACGCAGTAGATTGTGGAACAAAGCCAGCGCTCCGGAGTTCAGAACTTTCTGAGTCTGTTCGTCCGTTCCGGTCACGATGTTCCCCACGGCACGCAGCGACGGAGTCTGCAGGATAAACGACCAAAGCGTTGGCGTTATGGAATCGATTTACAGTACACGGCAGGGAATTTAATTTAACTGGAATTAGCTGAACACAAACACAGCTGAAAAGAATCCTGCAGGACCATTATGTTTAAAACAATTACATTTAATTTCTGAATTACTACTGGATTTCTCCTCTGCACATTCATCAATCACATGAACAACTTACTACAAGGTTACTTAGGCCACACCCCCTACATGCATGTGCATCTTTAAAATGTCATTGTACTGTGTACAACAAAATTTCAATAAATTAAATCAAAGTAATAGTAATATTTTAGATCTGTTTTTGTTTGCATGCAAGTCAGCTCACTACCAAACAAAACGTTTACATTTATGCTTGTATATTAATAAGAGTTTATATAAAATTTCTACTTAATTCCCATGGATTCCTGTAAATTTTCCACTCCACTCCTGGTGAACATGTACAAATTGAACAACTAATGGTAATATCGAACTGGTAACGCTGTTCAAATGCCAGATTGAGACTTTTGTTTGCTTATCATCTACAACCTTCATGCTACCGCTGGAGTGAAGAAATGTCGGCCGTGGCCAAAAGCACATAAAGAATTTATGTAATCATTATTTACCTTACATGATTTACGAAATGATAAACGATAATATAAACAAGCTACCGATATTATACCAAAACTGTAAATGGGCTTTTCTGAGGTTATTTCATCAGGCTCAATATACAACCTGCTCCAATTTCTAAATGATTCTCTTTATTTTATTGCGCCAAATTCCAATTACCAAAGTTGGGACGATGTGTAAAATGTAGGTGAAAAACAGTGGTGGATGAAGCACTTCAAGAATGTAAAAATGGATGCTTTTAATCTTTCACTTAAGTAAATTTAATAAGTATGTGACTTCAAAAGTATTTGAATGTTTCTAATACTTTAACTAACTAACTGTAACATATGTTATAATCATGTAAATTTCTCCCTTTAATAAAATTGTTGATTATTTAATATTTATTGTACTCTGGAAAGTATTCTTTTAATATTCATTTCTTGTTCATTTCAATGTTCATTTTTGATGGTTGTTTTAATAGTTAAACATGGTACATGGCTCCTTTAAGAATTATGTTCCTATTATTTTCCATCTAAAATGGTGATATGTTTAGGTTATATACGGTAACATACAGTAATATAGTGAGGGGCGCATACCTGTTGTGAATGCGCAGCTAGTAGACGTAATTCGGGGAAATTTAGGAAGCGTGAGTGGATGCACATTGCTGGGTTTTTTGCTAATAAAACACAGCTATCGCCTCTTTTATATTCCATCCTAACATTACAAGAAGGTAAGCGCTGCTAAATTAAGGTCAATGCTGATTTATCAGGGAAGGCCACGGACTGAAGTTTCTTTATTCGTTTGTTCTTTTTTGTTCGTTGTTGTCCGGGCTTCGTTCATTCACCAACACAATGCAAAGTGAAGGAACAAATGCTGTGTTAATTGCGCATTAATAAAATGAGTGACATTAAACGGAATTTGTATATACGAATATACATACACACACACACATACATCCCATACTTACTCAAAGAGATCATTTACAGCGGCTTTAAATAAAAGCTTTAAAAAATACCCTGAGAAGAGCAATCACTCGAAACGGTAGACGAGTAAAAAGTAAGATATTTGACTTTTACATTTTTGTAAAGTGAAAGTCTCTCCCCCAAAAAAATATTTGAGTAAAGATGTGCAAAGAAAAAAGCCACTTGAATACAACAACGAATTTACTTAAATGCTGTTTTTACTGAGGAAATAATTCAAGGTAATTTCTACTTGTTCACATTTAAACGACTCTGGTGTTACACTGCGTCGGCGGGAGCGGCTTGGCTTTCTCACCATGATGTTGATGTCTGAGCAGGAGAGAAGCTGTACGAGTCGGGGCACAAGACCAGCCTGAAGCACCACCTCGATGCGCTCGTTTGGGCCATCAGTAAGGTAGGACACGGCCCAGCATGTGTCGGCCAGAACCTCGGAGTCGTTGTGTTCCAAAAGGCGCAGAAGAGCCGGCAGCATCAGCTGCACAGCGGTCACAGGAGGAGCCGGGTTTTTATTCCGGCACAGATTTGACAGAGTCCACGCTACGTTCCTAAGGTAGCTCGTCTACAACAGGAGATAAAAGTGTAGTATATTAAACTCAACAGGCTTGTTTAGTACAAAAACAAGTAAAACCCTAATGTAAGTTAACAGGTCTCACTAGAAACAGACATTTTAACTAGTTATATCTGAAAAAAATTTCTTATATACAATAACACCATTCAGACATTATTATTATTATTATGCTATTCCCGAATAGAGGCCATAATGTTACTCCTGATCAGTGTATATCTAGAAAGTTAGAAAACGTAAAGGCAAATTTTCAATAGCAAACATGCCCTGGAGGCGCATTTAAAAAAAACAAACAAACAAAAAACACTCAAAATCATTCCTGAGCAACTGAGTTGTACGTACAGTAAACATGAACAGATCGGGGGCAGACAGCAGTGTGAGCAGTGGCTCAATGGCTCCGTGTTTGATGACTTTGTCCCTGTATGTCGAGCCATCGCCTTAAAAGGAAAACAAAGTGAGACTTGTGTGGTGACTGCGCCTGTGAAATGTTTACTGTTATGTCTCCTCACCGGCGATATTGCCGAGGGCCCAGATAGCTTGCTCGCTGATATGGGCTTGAGAAGAGGAGATGAGGCTGATGAAGGCCGGAATGGCTCCCGCCTCCACCACGGCCCTTGTTTGGTCCGAGGTGCCCGAGGCGATGTTGGTGAGAGCCCAGGCTGCCTCGAACTGGATGGGAGGGCAGTCAGAGATCCAGAGGAAGTTCACTAATGTACTGATCAGACCTGCTTCCACGATCGAGTCAATGGGAGGGTGTTTTTCTCTGGACAGCAGCTTCCTGTTGCGGTAAAACAGACCACAATACATGAAAATAAAAGGAGATTTTGGGGGGTGTTTTGTAATACCTGTTGCAAACGAGAAAAAAAAATAGAAAAGGAGTGATGGTGATAGAAAGAGAGAATTCGGATGAAGTGTTTATTTACATAGCAATGCAAAATACCTGATAGGAGACACAGTAGCATTGACTACTGACAACCACAAAAAAAGGAACCAGAAATCTAGCCGCCTTATGTGCACCGTGTGAGTTTCTAAACCATCACAGGCAGGAGGAAGTTTCAAAACAAAATATGTTGCATAGACAAACCAAACATCATGTCTTTTTGCATGAATACTGAAGTGGCTATAGTGGCTCGAATGAAGAGTGAACAAAGACAGCGAAAAGCTTCCAGGAGGATAGTTACCTCGCGGCCTGTGTGGCCTGCAACTGATGATCCAGACTTTGACTGTTTACACCATTGACAATCTCCTCCACACTCCAGGGCTGGAATGACTACAGAGGGTAAAACAAATAGTGTTCACAAGCATTTAATCACTGTCCCAGCTTTGAAAGTGCTTTAATATGTGGCAGAGTTGCACCAATTACTGGAATACAATAGATTAGCCTTTGTTTGTCACATATCTATTACAGTACTGTGAAATTCTTGTTTTAGAAACTGGAGTCAGAGCGTGGGGTCAAAAACTTTCTCTGAAGTGATTTCCATGACACATGAACCAGCGTAGTGGTGATAGTCAAGGTGATTGTGTTAAGGGTATAGTGTTAAAGTGCAGAAGAATATAGGTATAAATCCCAACATCACAATAGTGGACTCTTCGAATCTGATCTATTATGAATATCTTTAGTTATTCCAGTCTATTAACCAGTCTGTGTCGAAGCATCCACACATTAATCACAACTGTTATTGAACAAAGAAAGTCACTCTTTCAAAAAAAAAAAAAAAAAAACAGAAATCACAAGTAGTTTCCAAGCATCCCTTCAGTAATCACCATTCTGTTTTCCAACATCCAATAGCTGATCATATTTCCAAGTGTTCAATCACTAATTTAATTTAATGACTGATCACCACTGCTTCCTACCAACCAATCACAGATCACCACCGCTTTTAACAACCAATCACAGATCACCACCGCTTTTAACAACAAATCACAGATCACCACAGCTTTCCAACAACCAATCACTTATCACCAATGCTTTTCAAAAAATCAATTACTGATCACCACTCCTTCCCAAACAACCATACACTGATCACCATCGATGTCTTTCCAGATGTTAAACTCCTGATGTTACCTGTGAGTTGTGGTTGGGATCGTGTTCCAGGGAATCCGGCAGACAGCTCACATTTCTCCGTTTTAAAATCTGATCATCCTTCTTCGCTTTCCGGAGCTCCACACTGACTTCCACCCTCCTCCTCCTCAACTCCTGGGGAGTGTCAAGAAGTCACCGTGTTAGCAATCAGCTCGAAGATGAATATCCGTCTCCACGTGAATGAAAGATTCCACTTACATTCGCGTCCTTCCCTTTATTTTTGAACTGGTTTAAACGGGACACGTTTTCCCCGGCAGACATTTTCTCCTGTACAACACAGACACACAACACTGTTATAACACTGCAACGAGACTGAAACCTTCCACACACACACACACACACACACACACACACACACACACACACACACACACACACACACACACACACACTCCCACACACCACACACACACACACACACACACACACACACACACACACACACACACACACACACACACACACACACACACACACACACAGTCGACTCTGAAATAAAGTCAGTGATATACAATTACAGTCAGAGATTAGATGTAACGTCACTGTGGTTTCTATAGATGAACATCAGTCCCATTTCCGGACAAATTGAATTCTCTTTGCTGCCATGCGGTCTCAGTAAAATACAAATAAATAGAAGTCAATCAAACCACGTACACTCTCTACAACTACAAAACTAATTATTGTTTCACACATTGCGTTCGGTTGTCGTACCATTCAAGAGGTATGATATAAAAAATTATAATAAATAAATAAAGGTTTTTCCCGCACAGCGGCTTTTCTCGCACCCGCCTGGTTTCCGTACTCCGGGTGAAAAAAAAACGTCAAACTCAGGCGGAACGACGAAGGGCGACAACGAAATCTGATTGGACAATAAGAAACACGGAAAGCGCTCAATGGCTGGTTTTGAATGTAAAAAAAAAAGCCCACAATGGCGTGGGAACGACGTAACGTCGCGAGACTTTACGCAATTTAAAACTATGTAAACGTGAAATCGAAACATTTCCTGCGGAGAGGAATTTTATTATTAATGTTTTAGAAAAATACAATTAAAACGCCTTTGACTTTGTTTAGTTGCGATAAAACTCCCTAAAATGTCTAAAAACGAACGGCTGGTATGCATATTGTTTAAAAGGCTTTGTTTGCGCATTGGGAAGCGTGATGACCCAGTGGCCTAATGGATAAGGCATCAGCCTCCGGAGCTGGGGATTGTGGGTTCGAGTCCCATCTGGGTCGGGATCATCGCTTCGTTTTGAGCTCCAGGATGAGGAGAAAACACCGCGAAAATTCCAGGACAACCGACTACATCCACAAATAATGTTTAACGTCTTAGTCTCTAAAACGGCGAGGAAACCAGTCACATGGACATCCTTTATATCCCATTACATTTTAATAACCACTATAAACCGTACATTACTGCCACTTTTACATTCAATTAAATTATACTTAAAATTTTGTATAAATGACCAACTACAGAGCCAACGAAATGCAGTGTATAATAATATATAATCCACCACCCAAAAGGTGTATATATATATATATATATATATATATATATATATATATATATATATATATATATATATATATGTGTGTGTGTGTGTGTGTGTGTGTGTGTAGTTTTGTATGTAATTATGTTACGTTTGGTAACGTTTGGTGCTAATGTAGCAATTTAGTCCTTGGGAATCACTTGACGACATAAGAAAAATCAAATCAACATGTTTACTTGTATTATTAACAAACCTTGATTATAGAAGTGCACCATAAAATGTTAATTTGTGCAATCCCGTACATGCATTTATGTTACTGAATACTGTGATCATGTTCATAAACAAAACATTTTCTTATCAGCTCTCTAATTCCACCTTAAGTGCTTTCAAATCAGACTTGGAAAGCGCTTAGGCGAGTAGAGAACAGAAAAAATATGTCGATTGTCCAGTAGGGGGCAGTAAATCAACACTTTTACTCCTCACACGCCACTTAGCTGAAATAATAAAAAAAAAACGATGTTACAGCATTTTAATTACATATAATTAGAAAGTTACACAAACAATTCCGGACTACAATATATTTCAAGATATGGAAAATCTATTATAGCAATAATAGCCTTAAATAATCTTAAATAAAATCATGATCACCATAATCGTTGTCTTGTTAATCATTATCTTAAGAAATATCATTGTCATCATCAGCACTGTCATCACTATAGTCTTCATTCTAGCCTTAATCCTTCATCATATCGTCATTTTAATCATGCTGGTTAAATAAAACCAAAAATAGAAAAAGAAGGTCAAAAGATGTAGGAAAAATGGAATAAAGAGAAGAGGGAAAATAGTACATAGTAGTTAAAAATAACAATACCAATAACAATAGCATCAAGTAACGTAATAATAATGATAATAAAATAATAACTATAGGGTGTTTTGTGATGTGGGGTTTTTGTTTTTTTCCTTTCTTTTCTATTTTTTTTTCTAACTGTATTGTTGTGATTATTATAGAGACAAAATATGTAAGCTTGCAATCCATAATCAAAATCTGCCTTTCAGTAAAACTTAATTGGTAAAAAAAAAAAATAAAAGAAATAATAATAATAATAATAAATAACACTCATATTACTGCTGCTACTACTACTACTAATACTTATTATTATTATTATTATTATTATTATTATTATTATTATTATAGAAAAAATAGAGTCTGCATAAAACAGGGAGGGAACAGATCAGAAAATTGGGGGCTGTTTGGGACTCTCTCTCTCTCTTTCTCTGAGTTAATAGGTTAAACCCACATAGGTCAGCTGATCATCCCTCCATCCCACCCCTTTACACTCACAGTGAGGATAAAAACCTGCCACTACTCGGATCTGCAGCTTCTCAATCAGACTTTCTCTCTATTCGGAAGCTGCTCATGTTCATCAATAAGATGTCCAGCATTTTGCTTCTCCTCTCTGTGGCTCTCACCTTCTCTGATGCAGAAGAGCACACTGTTAATGGTAAGACTGAAAATTCATATTAATATTAATTGGTATTCATATCTAATTTTATAGTTTTTAAATGCCAAAAATGTGTGATTGGTGTGTATGGAAAAAAAATGTAGCTTTCTTCCGGAAATGGATATTTTGAGTGCAAACCTGAATTATTTCTCAAACCACCAGAAATAACAACTCTTAATGACAAATCTAAATTGTATTATTTTATTAATAGGTTATGTCAGGAAAGTGTAAGCTATCTAGACAAAGTCATTCTGGATAATAAATGCTATTTTCTGAGAAATTGTTTCGGTAAACCATTAACGGTGATTACATTTTTTTTAATAGGTTCTTTGATTTGTAAAAGCCTTCTACATGGAAACAATTCTCACATTTCTCTTTTGCTTCTCATATAGAACTATTTTTCCAGAGTCTATATGTTACATTCCAAACAATAATGCATCATAGACGCTTCATTTCCTTCATTTCCCATTTACACATATGTAGTACCATAATCTAATCAACTATATGATATGCATTTTTTTTACCCCTAAATCAAATTTAATGTAACATTCCCCCCCCCCCCTCCTCCAAAAATGTTCAAAAACAAAAATTGAGTATATTTCCGTTCTGTCAGATTAATGACAATAATAATAATAATAATAATAATAATAATAATAATAATAATTTCCCCAAAGCACCACAATGCTACCTGCTTGTAGAGTCTGTGTTTATTGTAACCCTTTCGACTCTATTTAGTTTTCATCGGTCTTTATCCTGTATTGCTTCTGGCAAAATTCAGTATTCCACAGCAAAAATAACCTTTGCAACAATGTTAATGAACCCTGTGGTGCAAAAAAAAAAACAACTATTTTCTCATCATTCTTCTTTAGGTCTCTATTTACTCCATTTTTCAGCATGAGAGATCACTCCAAGACACATTTCCCTTTAAAGAAAACCCATGCAAGTCATTTAAGATATAATTTTCTAAATGGCTGTTAGATTAATTAAAAAGTACAATCATTACACTGATAGAGACACCAATAATTATTTGCAGTTCGTACATACTTTGTAGTTCTTATGTGTTCTTTACCATCGTCCATTGGTACAGCAATATACCCTAAAATAAAACTAACACTTGCATGTTACTGAGTGTTGTGTACTGTTTGTCATCAATAGAACTATATTCCTAACCCATACATGGTGCAAGACCAAAGCATTGTACAATACTAATCAGAAGATTTTAATTCCTTTTCAAAATGACTCACACTAGCTTAAGCCTCAGGGCAAAATATCCAGGAAATCTTTCTAATAATGTCCTTAGTTAGAAATTTCAATATTAGTTGATGAGATTGTTACATTAATGAGCTCGCTTAAACATGTAATTATTTCTGTACTAAGAACTCGCATGCTAACTATTATAACTATATATATATATATATATATATATATATATATATATATATATATATATATATATATATATACGGAGATTTCAACAACTCTTAATGGTTTCCTGTGAAGAGGTGTTTATTTGGCCGTTTTTCAAAGGAGTCTCCAGTGTCAGTGTTTTGTAACAGTTAAAGATGGTCGGACATGGAAAAGTCGGTGTTGTGTGTAACATGAGAAGCTGTTTTTTGGCTAAACAAAAAGAAAAAGACAGACAAATGGTTTGTGAAGCAACTTTATAGCCACTAAGAAGGACAGGTCTCAGTGAGATATTAGTGAAGTGTGGTGAAGACTCAAAAAGGTCTAGCGAAACCAGACATCCAGTGCGGGGCCCTTTATGCAAGACCCTTAACTATCACCTGCTCAGGTGAATAAGGGCATCTGCCGAATGGCATAAATATATTATACATAACACTAAATTGATGCAAAGGTGGTTATTTTGATTAATTATTAGAAAATGAAGTGATGTCCTTGACATCAGGTCTTGGTGGTAACTCTGCTTCGTTGCTGATCATTTCCTATGATATTTCTTCCTATATTAATAAATAAGCAATAAGCAAAGCTAGGTGTGGGTGTGTTCACAGAATTGTACTCCCTGATCGGAGCACCCCAAGTGCAAAGTGGAACATCTGACTCCACGGGCAACCAAACCAAAGCCGGAACCAAAGATCCTTCTTTACCAGCCAACGAGCTGCTGGAGCAGGGCAAAAAATCAGCCGATCCAAAACTGGCGTTGCCCCCGGGGATGTGGCCCAAACACACAGACCCGTTATCCCCGAATCCTCGGCCAGGCGCACACAGCAAGAACAAGAAGGGCTCGAGGGAAGAGCGGCTGCCCGTCGACCACAACAACGAGAAACCGCGTAACGACGGCCATTCAAACAAAGTCGTCCCTGCGACCGGAGCCGGGACCTCGAACCGCACACAAGCACAAAAAGCTCCACATGAACACCCAGTGCAGTCCAACAACCATCCGTCCAGCGAGTCTGAACTGAATCACAACCACAGGTCACGGACACGCTCGCAGCAGCAGCAGCCTTCGTCCAACGTGCACAGGGACGTTTCGAATGGCCGGATGGACCCCGAGGAGAACAGACCAAACAAATCGGGCCTGAACACCAGTCGCCCATTTAGCCAATACAACCGGCGCTATTCTAGTCTGCTCTACCAATTCGACATCCACAAGAAAGGTGAGAGGGGGCGTGCCGTTACTGTTAACCACTAATATGATTTTCAAACCAACACTTTGGCTCTGTATGAAAGGGTTCATCCCGTTAATATTATTATCTGCTCTTCTGCTCAGTTCTGCCATTTCATTCTAAAGTTGAGGCATCTTTGGTTTTCAACCTGCCAATTATTTTCCTTGCACTTGTGATTTCAGATTTTTAAAAAAAGAGAGCTTCTTAATGACGCAGAAAATGTGCAGTACGTGGCCAAGAGTGGGGAAAACTGCTTTACAATTTTTATATCCCATCACTGGAAGGAAATATGAGTGTGCATGTTGGACAGAGGGGAGAGAGAACGAGAGAGAAAGAGAGAGAGAGAGAGAGAGAGACTCTGAGGGTGGATGGTTATTCTAATTACTCTCTCCCTCAAGCCACAAATTGCTGCTTAGCTCGCACACTTTGAATGCGGCCTTTGTGCTGAGGATCTTCGAGCCATAAGATTAGTGAGGGGAAAAAAAGGAATCTGAAATATGCCTAAGCGAAATGGGCTACGGCGCGGTGATTAAACTACAGATATCAGAAAGATAGCCCTGCGCCGTCTCGCGTCGGCCTGGAATGCGACGCTTTGGCTGGGAGAATGGTGCGCCAGTGACAGCTTGGGTGCTGGAATGGAGCTCTGCGGTTTTCCCAGTGGCACTCCCGGTCACAGTCGCCTGCGCGCATTGCGTGGCGTCATTTTAAAATATGCGCCTTAATTATCCACCACTTTAGAATGATTTAGGTCGGGATCGAGATAAGAATAAATCGGGACCCGAAAGGATTCTCCAAGTCCTTAATTATTTCACCATTAAGGGCCCGACCTGCCTTTATTTGGACTCTGGGGAAATCAGGAAATAGAAGAGTACTCAGAGTGACTGATAGTCTTGTGGTTTCATTCTTTTTTTTTGTTTTTCTCCCCCTTCCTGTCCCTTCTTTGAGCTCAACACCTCCGTCTTTCTCCTCCAGAGTCAGATTTCAGTCACGATGCAGTGTGCCTGAGCGAATGCCGACGAGACAAGAACGAGACGGAGCACTTCTGCTACAGTGAATTTGGTGAGGACTAAAAACACACATAAGAAGTACATTATCATTTTAATAACTAAGTATTAATTAAATACATTTAATTTTGGTTGACCCTCATCACATATTGGTTCCCATCTCTGTTGCTTTCCTTTATTGTTCGGCGAACAACATGAGGATAAACTTCTACTTTTACAACCGGGGAAAAAACAAAAAAAATCTTGAATCACCTTTTTTTTTCCTTCAGAAGAAATACAAAGCAGAACTAGAGGAGAAAAACAAAACTACAAAGAGAAATGAGAGAAATTGAGCATGCCCAGGTTCCCTCAAGCGGTTCATGTTCATGGAAGAAAGACTGCTCTTCGAGTTGTGCTGGTTTATTTGGGCATCTCCAATCCAGCTGCTGGAAAATCTGCTGGTCAGCAAAGTTCAGGTTGACCTCCAAAGCCAAAACACCACATGACATCATCGGGAACATGAATACGGGAGGGGGGGGGTTAAAAATCAAATCTTATATAGAAGGATGTATGAAGTGATTGTAATTAAAAGTCTAACGACAGTATAAAATAACTGAAAACTATCAAAATCTACCGTCATCAAAATGTACCACTTTTTAATCCTGAAAATGTTAGGATTAAGTGCACCAAAGAATTAAGTATTAAGTCCATAGTACACCACGGGGGAAAAAAGGGTCAAATCTACAACCATCTGAGGAATTCTGTTGAAGGTCCGGTGTACTAAATAGTCTGAACGGGTTGCAAGTAGAACCAGGAATAGCTGGAATAACATCCTATCAACCTATTACATTTATTTCAGGTGGAGCACTGGTGTCTAAAGTATTCACATTCATTACTCAGGTATAAGTAGAGTTTAAAAAGACTTCTGTAGAAGTATCAACTCAAGCTTTTTACTCAAGTAAAAGTGTAGCAGTACCGGTTTCAAAGCTACGTAAAGTATAAAACTAATGTAAGGGAGAAAAATGCCATTAAGGATTTCATTAAGCTTCATTGGCAGAGGACGAAGAGAAAGCACCCGTTTGATAAATGAGCCAGTAGTGGAGAAATAATCACTTTTAAGAAATAATCCTTCTTGACAACACTGGTTATGTCCTTGCTGGTGTGTGACGTGATTTGTTGTCGTGTGCAGGTGCGACAGATTGCATATAAAAACAATTGGGTGTCGGAATGGTATATGTTTATATCTCATCCAACCACAATCACATTCACTCTATCCGGAGAGAGATTTATCTGGATAGGGTTCTTTTGGAGTTTTTTTTTTTTTAACGATTTCAAGCCGGAATGAAAACGAGCCGAAGTGAAATAGGAGTAACGAGGCTATTTTTAAAATGTAAGTTAGAAAGTACAGATAATTGCGTGACAAGGAGTAAGTAGTAGAAGTAAAAAGCCGGCTGAAAAATAATGACTCCAGTAAAGTATAGATACCCAAAATTTCTACTTAAGTACGGTAACAAAGAATTTTTCACCTCTGTTTCTTAAACAGAAACCATGCAAAAGAATGGGATTCTTATTTTTTCTCTCTCAGAGTGTAGATCCTCCCACTTTACTGTCACACGATTTCACAGATCGATGACACCTTAATTCGAGAGCCAATTAACGACCAATTAAGCTAATATCCTTTGCTGACCAATTTGGAACACATCCTCAGCTGTGATTGAGAAGAACCTTGGGAAATACAGTCAGGATCAATGTTGCCGCCAAATAACGCGCTGACGTGGTGCACCAAAGAACACATTGATGACAGTGAAGTGCATATTTTGTGATAGCAAAAAGTAGCTTTCTTGGTGTAAATGAATGTACAGCTTTCTTCATTAGCATGTTTGCTGTTTCGGTTGAAATACGACAAGTTATCTAGATATCTTTGTTAACTAAATATGTACATACATATTCTACATGTGTGTTTTGGTTTCACAATGGATTGTGAAAAATGTATTCATCAAAGACTCGACGTCTGTGCTTTACTCAAAGTAACCACACTGTGAAGATGCACAGGAAAATGATGCTACATTTAGTTTTTCCCAGTTGTCTTTGTGAAAATGGGAGGAAAATGAGGTAAACCCAATGCTGGCTCATATTTGGGCCCGTTCTCATTTGTGAAAGTGCAGAGGAAAAAGCACCTAATGGTTTGTCAATACTGGGACTAATCATTAACACTTGTTACCTTCCGATTTAAATTATTATTGCGTTCTGAAATTCTTATCTATTGGTCTTGTAGAGTTTATTTAAATGTTTATTCCCAGTTAGACATTTCTCAGAGACGGAGTTTGGCCTTACTTACATGAGATTTATGATTAACTTTGTCTTTTCTAGCCATCAACGGAATCGTTCACGACATCGATACAATTCGTCGCGGCATCCGGCTCGTCACTTTATTGGTGAGCAACGAGGGCTTCTACAAGATGAGCCGCCTCTTTATCACCCCAGACACTTTCTTCTTCAAAGTGAACATCTTGGTTTTGGACACCTACAAGTGTAGCAAACCGTGTCCTGACCTCAAACTCGGTAAGTTCCAATCACTGGGGAAATAAACACATTTTTTGCACCATTAAAAAGTTATTATCTTTAATGAATTTGGCAATTTGTTCATCACTGTTATCAGACATGCGGACATTCAATTTGCACAAATCATTGGTATGCTTTAAAAAAAAAAAAGAAAAAAAAGAGGGGGTCTTGTTACAGGATGTCCTTATCCACTGCTCACCAGAGGCTTTTCATATTTTAGAATTTCCTTGGACCTCCGTGGATTAAGCTCCCCCATGCTACTCAGGGCTCCTGGCAATTTTATTTTCCCGCTTTATTTTTTTTTCCATGTACAGCTTCGTAACTGAATCTACTGAAGTCTTGATCTGTGGCATCTGTGGATGTTTTCAGTCAAACCGATCATTCGGGAAGCAAAAACAATTGATGACAGCAGGCTCTGTGTTTTCTTAAAAACAGTTTGTTGGATGAGTGGAAATGTTTTGAGGGTTGAAACAGAGATCCAGGCTCTGATCAAGCTACTGGATTCACAGGAATTCCGTCCAGTCCAAATCTTAATATTTATTATTCGCTTGCACCATACAAACATCGTCCTTCATTAAAATCTAACTGTGGTATAGCACAAATACACAAAACAATGAGAAATAAGTAAACAATTCCTGCATCAAAATTAGATTTTACACACAGATTTTATACGTACATTTATAAACATAAAAGAACTTACCATTTAGCAAAGGTGTCTTAGCAGCTTAATTAGCTGAGTGTGTGTTCTGGCAGCATAAAAAACAAAAACTAAACATCCAACCTGGATTTACATTATCACTTGTGTCACAGGTATTCACATTCATTACTCAGGTAGAAGTATAGATACCATGGTTTAAAAAGACTTCTGTAGAAGTATCAACTCAAGCTTTTTACTCAAGTAAAAGTGTAAAAGTACTGGTTTCAAAACTACTTCAAGTATAAAAGCAAAAGTAATGTAAGGCTGGAAAGCGCCATTAAGGACAAAAGCGCAGGTCGCACCAATCGCGAATGTATTCAAACGTCTCTCTACCGAACTCCCTACTGTAGCTTCATTAGCGGAGGATGAAGTGAAAACACATGTTTTATTAATGAGACAGTAGTGGAGAAATAATCACTTTTAATAAATAATCTTTTGTGAGTAACGATCCCAACACTGGTTATGTCCTTGCTGGAGTGTGAGGTGATTTGTGTCGTGTGCAGGTTGCGATGGATCGCGTACAAACCAGTATGGTGTTGGAATGTTATATGTTTATATCTTATCCAACCATAATCACATTCACTTTATCCGGATGGTGCCTGATGAAAACGAGCTGAAAAGAAAGAGGAGTAACGAGGCTATTTTTAAAATGTAAAAGTAGAAAGTACAGATAATTGGGTGAAAATGTAAAGGAGGAGAAGTAAAAAGTCAGCTGCAAAATAATTACTCCTCTAAAGTATATACCCCCCAAAATTTCTACACAAGTAAGGTAACGGAATATTTGTTTTTTGTACATTGTATCCCATTAAACTTAATCTGAATTTAATCTTATATCATAAGATCACTGGTCACTACAGGATATAGACGGACACTTACAACAAACTTTTGTTGTAACTTTTGTGTATTTTAATATTTATTTTAATGTCTTTAGCAGCTCTCTTAAGCTAAGCTAATTATACACAAATTACAATAAATACCTTGTGTGAAAATCGTTTTTTTTTTTTTAATTTATTGATACCGGTTCTAAATTAGCATTCATTCTTGCTTTATGGACGATTAGTAAAACCTAAGGCACCAATGATCATGTGACCACTCTTTATAATTTCTCTATACACATTCAAGGACATGCCAAGAAATAAAATAAAAAACCAGGCATCATTTAGAGGAATGAATTAAACCAATCATTCATGCCTGGGTGCGAATGGAAACCTATTGCTTTGTAAGGAGAGCTGCCTTATGAGTTATGTTTACTAAACCAGTAACGATGTTGTGTGTTTTTGCAGGTAGCAGATACATAATTATGGGTCACATCTACCACCGAAGGCGCCATCTTCCATCCAGCCTCCTCTCCCTCATCGGGGGCAAACTGAAACCTGGAGACGGGGTCCTGCGCAGCAGCAGCTACGTCAAGCGCTACAACAAGCGAAGGCACCAGAAAGCCCAAGAGGCCATGCGCTCAAAGTGCAGGTGAAGGAACAAGATTTAAAAACAAAAACAAACAAAAGCAAAACAACAAACGGCACGCTACTGACACCCGTTGCACGGGAGGACTAACGGCCATTTTTTTTGTGTAAATATAAAAAAGAACAACCTCATAATCATGCAGTATTATCGAAGGAGATAGACAGGAAGACAAAGGCGTCTCTGTAGACCCTTGCCCAAGCGTCCGAGTGTAATAGATCAATCCACTCCAAGTGGGGATATTTTGCTTGCTGTACAATGCTTGCCTTTCTGCCTGTCCTCTTTCATAGACGGCTCCAGGGAAATCCGCTGGATTCCATCCACTGGCGGAGGATCTGATTCATGTTTGAAACATGAACCGGGAAATATTCCTCTGAGAAATATTCAGTAAAAAGTAACAAAAAGGAAAGAAAAAAATGTATATACACCATATTTTTTTATATACACAATGATGTCTTTTCATTGGATGTTTACCCTCATAAACAAGGCTGAGAGAAGAAACGAGAAAGTGACCTCCTGGAGGATGAGGCAAAGTCATGCGATTGCATGGTGTTAATGTCATTTCCTATTCCATATCCCATATATTTCTTTTTCTTTCCAAACATACATGTGACTTTTAACATGTAAAGCACTGTGCATGTAGAAGTTCCTACTTAATATCCAATAAATGCACTTTTTCCCACCCCAAAAAAAAACACATTTTAGGCACTATGCACAATGTAAACGCCAATTTCTTTTGTAATAGCTTATGTAGTGCTCTATTTTTATTACTGACTTTAATGTTAATTAGGCCCACATGTTTTGTCTCTACATATAATCCACACATTTCTTTTCAATATTTTTCCAGTTTGGAAAAGTCTCATTTTCTCTACTAATGTCTGTTTATTTTTCCCACTCGCTTTGTTCAAGCTGCACAGAATGAAAGCACACACTAACACTACACAACTTGTATTTATTTTTGTCTGTATTTCTCCTTTATATTAGACCAGAATGCAGGAAATGTGTTATTATGCTGAAAAGAAGGACAAGAAGAATGAAAGGATTTGGAATGAAGGAAAATGTTTTTTTGTGTTTTTTTTCCCCCAAAAAATTCTTTCTTAAGTAAAATTTGGGATACTTTCACTCAGAATGTGAGAGAGACGGAGAAAGAGAAAGCCCAGTGTGTTTGCCTTCGTGTCGAGTCCTAATCGGATGGTAATCTGATCCTCCACGCACCTGGTTACATGAAAGAGGGCGGTTCTGTTTAGGGTCCTGTGAGCAAAAACATGGGCCAGGGCCTCGGGGGAACAGACGCTCCAGGAGGCGTAATGGAACGCCACCTATGGCAAATGTTTGCCCGCACACAAACACACACAGAGGCTTTTGGCCCAAGCTCAAAGGAAGCAGAAGGGGAGAGGCACGGGGCAGGAAAGAAGAGGAGCTTTATAGGCATGTTGGGTGAAAGGGAAGGAAAGATTTAAAGAAATGGGTTCCTTCAGGCTTCATTCCATGAGTCAAATGTGTGCAGTGGGTGGAACTGAACAGTAAACAGGGAATACTTTCATATGCACTGCTGATGCACATTTTGTCATTCTGAAATGTCTTATTGAATAAAAGTTAATATTTTTTTCTACCTGCTGTTGTACTCATTCCCGATTCGTGCATTGTGAAAGGTGCATCAAACCGTACAATACTCAGTATTCCTTAAAATGGACACCGTTTTAAATGTAGATCCTTGGATTTATAATAATATAAACACCTCTCAAGTTAAATTAGTTGACTGCCAACAAACTCACCCACATTCTCATATTCAATTATCTGCTAGTAAATCTGCCAATATATATATATATTTTTTTTTTTGTATATGCGCATATAATATATATATATATATATATATATATATATATATATATATATATATATATATATATATATAATTGTGTTTATCCCCAGCACAGCATAAGTCACCATTCTCTGAAAATCTGCATATTGCATTAATAGATTTAAAACTGTTTTCTGTGCTCCTTTCGCAGGACTTCCGAGAACTTCTTCGATTTAAAGCTTTCCAAAACTTGTTAATGCTCTTAAAAATGTCCAAGAAAACAATAAAAAACGACCACCTTGTTCTCTTTATAAAAATTCCAACATTCAACAATATGTCCAGTATATAAATTGGGACCCTAATGATGTCCTCCAGACTGATTTACTGCTAGTAAACCCCCCACCCAGCACACACACACACACACACATACAGCTACACACGTATAGGATTTCACAAGAGTCACTAGATCAGGGATTTGTTGAGCAGAAATCCAACCTGTTCAAACACACCATGACCAGAGGAGCAACATTATTATTATTATTATTAGTAGTAGTAGTAGTATTTTTTTTAGTAGTACCATAAACGTATGTCCTCTCACTAACTTTATACTGAATGTGATTTAAAGGCAGCCACAATTTGCTACTGTAAATACTTCCTGACTTTTTTTTAATAGTGGCAGAATATCGTTTTATTTCAATGTAGAAAAGGAAATTTAATGCTGCATTAAGAGAAACTCTGCGATCAAAATCAGCCGCCCAAGAGCAGTTAACCAAGTGACATTTTTCACGCTCGGGGTCTTTTGCTGATTGTTCCCAACGATAAAGAAGCATGCGGAGAGTTCATATCATCTATAAAAACACAGCCTGTGAAGTCCAAAACCCAGATCAGTATGATAAAACAAGCCAAGAACCATCATAACAACAATTAAACTCATTGTAGCCATATCCGCCACGCAGTTCCCATGCTGAGGCAAGCAGGAAGCAGGGGCCTGGTCCCGAATGGCTCCCTAGGACATGCAGTTCACTACATAGGGTGCTTAAGTTATTATCTCATACTCTAGTTGAACTTAAATACTTGAGATTGGGCCAGAGACTGCTCGCAGCAGGAGGACATTCCACATGGAGAGAGGTGGTGAGGGTTTCGAGAAATCATGAGAACCTCTTCCTGTGTGACAGACACTGGCTGAGAGGCAAAGAAACATAGATGTGGGGGGGAAGGGGGTGGTTTGCTCATCCAGCTTCATTGTCTTATCCCTTCATGAACATCCCATTCCGCATTAAGTCCCCATTTGCTCTTATAGTACCCTCCCCAATTCGGGAAGATTTATAGTTTTGGGGGTTTATTTATTTACTCATAAGGTTGTTAGTAAAGTCAAGTACTGATGTAGGGCGACGAGGCCTGTAAAAGTACCGGGCCGCACAGAACGAATACATAACTTACATTATTTACCTTTTATTTATTATCTGATTCTGAACAATGTTTTATTTTGGAAAATTACTGTTTTTTCTCCGTCAGATGACTCACTAGTGACACATGTCGAGATACTTGCCTCGGTCACGTGACTTACCTTCATCCGCTATTCATCCTATAATCAAGTTTTTGTGATTATATGTTAACTGCAACTGTATATATATATATATATATATATATATATAATATTACTTTAAGAGTCTATGAATATATACATATATTTCACTATATAATTAATTGCCAGCACACGTGCTGTATATTTTTATTCTAGAGGACTATAAAACTGTGCTGCCCAGACGTGGGGTAGGATGTTTTTTATGCAATGCAGTTCGATTTAAAACTACCCGTTTATAGGAGTAGAATTTTCTGATAAAGTAGTAAAAACCGATAGTTATAACGACCATTCTGCAGTACGGTAGGAAAATCTGATAAGGTAGGATAAAAACACTCCGCGGTTTCCGCTCAATGGAAACCTCTAAGCTAGCAACATGAACACAAAAATTGTCTTAAAGTAAAAGAGTAAAAGAGCCAGTGAGGAGACAGAAGAGCACTACGATTTCAAAGAAAAAGAAAGCTGCATTTAACAGACAATAGCAGGAATCCTAAAAGGAAATATGGATTTATCGCAACAGGTTATTCTCACACACCAAACCCCGCTCTGTATAATATTGCACCGAGCGGTTCTCTAATGACGCTTTTAAAACTGCTTCTCCACTTGGAGACCAAACATCCTGCATTACAATAGCAGTTTTTATGCCACTTGTATCGTTTTATTTTGTTGTATTTATCCACCACACCATAAAGGCCGCTCCATGAAAATATTGCCTGCCAATAAACACCGGTCCATGGCAGAAAAAGGTCGGGGGCGTCCGCTTTAAAAACAACAGCATTAAGATCATTCATTCATCTTCTACCGCTTTATCCGATCTTCCCTCGGGTCACGGGGAGCCTGTGCCTATCTCAGGCGTCTATGGGCATTAAGGCAGGATACACCATGGATGAAATGCCAACCCATCGCAGGACACACACACACTCACACACATTTATACACTAGGGACAATTTTCCAAGGTGCCAATCAACCTACCGTGCATGTTTTTGGACCGGAGGGAACCCCGAGGCAGAGAACATGCAAACTCCACACACACATGGCCGAGACGGGAATCGAACCCGGACCCACCGTGCCCACGCATTAAGATCATTTGACCAAAATTACAAATCCTACCAAGAATGCTAACCAGAGGAATTGATTTCAACACTTTCTGGGTACAAGTGGTTACATTACTGACAACACCAGAGTCGCTGTCATTCCTTTTTATTATCTAGAAAGAAAACATTCTATAAAGTACAAAAAGATCTCGTAGTCAATACGCTCCATTTCAGAAAAGAAGAAGGAAAAAAAAAAACGCCTTCCTCAATCTTTGTAGCTTTTCTTCAACTTGCTATACAGGAAGCACCCAGAAGCTTAATTTATAAATTAAATGTAAATTGTATTATGGTGAGAAGAGGTTGGCTCTATTTACGTTTACAAAAACACCTAAGCAAACATGTTCTTTTATTACACCCTCAATACGCAGCATTTTAACACGGTGGATCATTTTACCAAAATATAAAACGCTCACAGGATCAAACAGAATAAAGACTTCTGACTGGCTAAGTGAGGGAGCGAAAATATTAACAAACACATCAGAATTGCTTGTTTGCCTCATGAAAGTGTAAAAATGTATAAACATCAAATTGTTTTTTGTTCAAAACGTCTTTAGATTGCTTCTTCAGGTTTACGAGTTCAGATTGTCATCATTTTATATTCAAAAGCAGTTATGCCTGAGAAGGAGTTTTGGCTAAATAAAACTCATATGAAGACAATAAAAGAAATCCCAAAGATATAAGGATGTTTAAAAATGAAATAAAAGAAAAAAGAAAAATTAAAGTATCACAAACTTTTCCATAAATGTAGTCGATCAGCCAAAACATTGGATCAAGTTAAATGAATTGATCTTCCTTCATTGATCATCTCATTTGACAACTGATTTCTGTAAAGCCACTTTCTGTTTCACAATTAGAGCCAATAATAAAGTGTTAAATTCTGTAGTAGGAAATTTACTAGTATAATAGAATTCCATACCGTATACTGAATTGCATGATTAGTAATCAATAGATATAAAAGATTTTTACAAAAGACCGCCTCAATTCTCCTGTGACTTCAGCGGTAAACATTACACGCCGCTGAAACCTCCCCCCCCCCCTTTTCCCACAGGAATACACCATAAACCAACAAATTCTTTAAAGAAAGAAAAAAACCCTGCCTCTATAAAAGAAAAAAAAATGCTGCCTCTATACATTGATATATGATGAAGTTTTGTTATCAAAGTACATCAAATTCCTCATATTTTTGCTGAACAAGTGACATTACTGAAGAATGTTTTTTTTTCCCTACAGAAAACGTTCGGTCTGAGGTAGACTTTGTGTAGCTATTTTATCCTTGTTGCACTGATTGACTACATTCAGGGAAATTAAGGGGGATGAAGTGATTTACAGATGAAGCAATTATTCAACATACAATTTTGCCTTGTGTACCATAAACGAGCTCAACCATATGACTATATATAATTAAAAAAAAATACAAAATCAACAATCAACAGCAGTGAAAGACAGACAGACAGTAAGACTGAAAATGCTGAGACAGGATTTGAGGAAAAGCTCCTTCGCTCTGTTTGCGGTTTTTTCTTTTCACCAGCTTCAGTTGAAAATGTTACAGCTTCTGCACGACCTTCTCAATGTAAATCGCTCCCTCGAAAAAAATAGTACAATTCCAAAAAATAGACCATTTATATATTTAAAATAAATTATACACAGATATATACATTTTTTTCCTGGCCCATCGTCTGTAATAGTTTTTTTTTTTTTTTAAATCTGGGTTTGTCCAGTGCAGGATTCTGTGTCTGTTCCGAGAGTTATGGTGAACTGAGAGCACAATAAAATCCACCCCGAGTGACTGTTATGACAGTGATGAGTTGAAAGGACAAAATAGACGTAGGGTGAAACAGAATTCCTCAAATAATGCGATGTTCCATTGTACTACAAACTTGACCTTTCAAAAACGAGCAAGACATCCCAAGTGAAATAGATCGACAGAATTGTGTCAATTCTGGTTTGTAGTATTATTCGAGTACCTTAGACTTACTAATACTATGTTAGAGTGTTTCACATTCTGCGAGATGCCTGCTTGTCGCCTCTTTAGTTTTATTAAAGCAAATAGATATTTCAATGCTCGAGTTATGAGGCACTTGACGCTACATGCAGGGTAAATACAAAATTTAACAGGAATAAAATGTTTTTTTTCCAGCAACAAGCTTTTTCCAATATGTACTAATGCTTCAGAAGGGTTTTGACACCTCGTAATCATACGATCTTATAGTACTCACTGGGCGGAGCTTAGAATAGCTTAAAAGCAGCTTTGGCACCATGATTTCTTTTTTCCATTTAAAGACAAAAGGGGAAAAATGTGGTTGATAATGCTCACCTGCAGTGCAATGTTCAGCCAAATTCTGCTCAATTGTGAACCACAAGGAATACAACACTTCATGGTTCGATGTTGGAAGCATATACATATAGTATACATATATATATATATATATATATATATATATATATATATATAGTATATATATATATATATATATATATATATATATATATATATATTATATTATATACATACACCATATGGGCAAAAGTATTAGGACACCTGACTTTTTCCAGCCATATGAACCGCCACACTGTTATCACAAAGTTGGAAGCACAAAACTACGTTTATAAAATTTCCTTCATTTTCTTTTTCTTATCCATTGTCCGAGTAGATCCAAACCTGTCCCATGCCCTGTGTGAAACGCAAGCTCCAGTGTGAATTTAACACTTCTAAACATTTCAAAGGATTGTTAGGCTGCATTAATTTGGTCAAACGGGACCGGGAACACTTCCCATAATACCTTGCATCACAAAATGAATGGGCATCTACGCTAATATTACTCTGTCTTCTGTTGATTCCGAGGTCATCGTTACCACATAGATCCAGTCTGTATCCTGTTCAGATGGTCACTGCAGCTCCCTGATCCAGTCCTTATCCAGTAGCTATAGACCACCTCACTGGATACAAATGACTAGTATGTTGGTCAGAAGAGAATTGACCCCCTGACTGAGCCTGCTTTCTTTCTTCTGTCTGTTTTTTTTTTTCTTTCCTCGATTGTGTCACCAATGGAGCGTTGGTTCCGTGCCCCTGTCGCCTATCGCTTGCTCAGGTTGGGACACGTAATTCCAAGCAAATTAACAAAACTGTAGAGCTGCTTTGACACAATCTGTATTGATAAAAGCGCTTTATAAATAAAGGTGACTTGACTAAAGCACTCAGACCTCCATTACTACTGAACACCTTTGGGATGAATTGGAAAATTGACTGCACCTCCCCCGACATCACTACCTGACTTTACTAACAAGGTTATTATAGCAGATAATGGAGACTAAATGTGAACGGTTCAAAAAACCAAACCAAAACTAAAAAACAACCACATACAAATCAGGTGTCCACAAACATTTTCCATATAGTGTATATACAACAACATATTCAAGTTGGTCATTTCGTAGTAAATATAAATAAATAAAATAATCCAAAAACAACAAACCCAAACATCTTAAATAAATGACTGATTACTGCATATAGAGACCAAGTATCCCTCTGTTAGACTATTTCTCTACAGAAACTCTTAAATTACCGTGGAATGCATTTAGAAACACAAAACTGATAAACATTAAACATTACTGTAGGGTACAATGGTACGTTGCATGATGACCCAAATTCTGCGTCAGTACAATGTAATGAATCATTTGGTGCATCCTCAGACGATCCATCCTCTGCTAGAAAAGATGTTCATCCATCCATCACCATCCTGCTCCTCGAACGGGCGAACATCATCTGTTCATCCTACGCTTTTTATCCAGCTCGGACGGACAGTGCGTCTTTTACCTTCGAGCAGGAATTCACCTAGCACAGCCAATTCTGTGGTTACCAAAGAGCTTATGGGTAATGTAGCTTAAGAAGCTGTGGACTGCAGTCTGTTGTTATGAGACCTGCAGAATGCAGAAAGAAAGAAGTTTTGTAGGTCTTTATTGAGCGTAGTTAATTTTTTTAAAGTCAAAATAAAAAAACAGTAGTTAATTTAGTTTAAGTTTTTTAATAAAAAGTAAGAAATTATTAATAATAATAATAATAATAATAATAATAATAATAATAAAAAAAACAACAACAAAAAACAGCAGCCATTCTGGTGCGAGTTTGTGTTCATAGACAATAATCCGTACTGTTGTAACCCACATGATGGCGTTCATCTGGACCTGAACCAGATTTGCTATACAGGCAGCATCTGTGACATCGGCCCTCCTGCTGAAGCAGTCTACAGTTCTGTAATGCTCCTTCACAAAAGGATTTAAATGCATAAAGATCACAAATTAAAAAAAAAAAAAAAAAAAAAAAAAAAAAAAAAAAAAAAAAAAGGACTGACAATTAGTAACGTAACAAGACCCACATAAAGCCAGTGATATTACAGTATGTATGAGGTAAGCTTGTTTTCTCACCTCGTGTACACGAGAAACAACAAAAGCTTATTCGCAACTAAACAAATCAACTAAATAAACGTGGACATGGTATTTCCTTTACCGGGACATGAAATGCACTGGTCAACTGGCAAAGTAAAAAGATCTCTTTTCAATGTCAAGATCACCCTAGAAAGAGTAGCTTTTCCCCTGATTGACACACACACGCGCACACGCACACACGCACACGCGCACACAGCTCCGGCTTTAAAACTCCGCTCAACAGTCCGTCTTCCATACAAAAGTATTGTTCTTCTGTACAAAAAGTCTTTGATTTAAAGAAAAACAGCGGTGCTCCACAATAGGCTAGCTTACAGTGAGCCGGGCAAGCAGCTCTGAAGACATGTGCCATCATAATCTGTGAGAGAGAGAGAGAGAGAGAGAGAGAGAGAGTGGATGGTGTAAGTGAATGCATGCAGAGCACAAGTGAAGATGATGCCAACAATAGCAGCAACAAACATGCAACAATAAGCATTCCTCTGCACAGCTACATGCAAAGTCGGTTTGCTGCAGAACACACTAGTGATGAACACGCGTTACAATCAAATGGAAACATGGCAAAAGGAAACTTGTGTGAATGTGTTACAGTACACAAAACACTACAGAGTTAAACAACACTCAGTTAATCAATGCACAGGAATGAGATCAAGTAAAACATGACAGTGAATAGGAAAAGACAGGAAAACTAGAAATGAAGGGGAACAGGTTAAGTGGAGTGCAAGCAAAGGGAATGTTAAAGGGAGAACGGGTCGAGAGGGGCAGAATGGAATTGGAAAGAAAATGAGGTAAGGGAAAGGGAGAAAGAGAGGGGGAAAAGGAGAAAGGGACAGAAATGAAAAGGATAAGGGGAGATGAACGGAAATTGAAAGGGGAAATGGAGGGAAAAAGGAGAAAGGAATGGGAAAAGGGAGGTGGAAAAGGAAAGGAAGGAAGGAAAGAAAGATGGGGGAGGAGAAAAACTGGAACAGAAGAAAACGAAAGGAGAAATGAAACAAAAGGCAAAGTAAAGTGGATGGAGAGAGGAATGATAAGGGGATAAAAGAAGGGAAAGGAAAGAACTAGAGAGAGAGAAGGCTATGAAAAATGAGAAAGTCAGGGAATGAAAAAGAAAAGGAAGGAATACAGAAGGAAAATAGGAATGACATAAGAAAGCCAATGATATAAATAAAGGAAGGAAGGGAATATGGGAAAATTGTTTTTTTTTTATGCTTTGTCCCTCTGCGTGAACCCATAGTAGTTCCAGTTTAGCCCGGGGTCATAGACCTTTTACCGAACAACAAACTGTTGACCACTAATTTACTCAGTGCAGAGACATGAGCAATGAAAGAGGGGAAAAAATGGATTTCAAGCCAGAAAATATGAATGAAATATGGAAAAAAAGGATAAAAGGCTTGGAAAACAAAAAATGTGTGTGTGCGTGTGTGTGTGTGTGTGTGCACGCTACCTGCTGGCTTTAAAGGCTTTAAGCTTCTGGACAAAGAAGGTCTCGAGCACCTCTGCGCACTGATAGAAGGGCGAGTCACTTGGGTTGTAGTATCGACAGTTATCAAAGATCTTGGTCATATCCGCGACGTATTCCGTCAGCTTACTGTAGCGACGCTTCAGCAGACGCTCCTCCATCGTTGAGAGGTCTGGAGAGGGAGAAAAACAAAACAAAAACTTAAAACACACTTTAGTCGCCATGTATTCAAGCTTCTGTAGTGCACGTGGTCACAAACATGATGACGAATTTAACACGGATGAAAACTGCAGAAATACGAGGAGGCAGGGCTTAGTCAATTCTCACGCTGTAAAGAAACACACAGTTGTGTTCGTTTGCCAAACGTCATTTGTCAACCCAAACGAATGAGAGAATGGTGCAGCTCGGGCCTTGTAAAATTCTAGACGTCGGCTGGGAATTTTTATTTTGGCTAAAAATGAAAAGGGTGGAAAAAAATTGGGAACTTTTTTTCTTGTTTCTACCACAGCAGGGAAAAAAATGCCCTTTGCTAATTTGCCTTCTGCTTTTATACTCGTGCGTACCGAGTTCAAGGTGTGACCGTAGGTTTGAGTGCGAGAGGTTCAGAGAGAGACGACCTACTGAGAGGCAGATCCAAATAAACAGATCATGTTCACACCTCAGTGGTAGACATCTCCGCTTTGTAGTTCGCGCTCTCTGAGCCTGTGTTTATATCGTTCTCCTCATCGGAATTCCTCCACGCTCCACCCGGTCAAAGGGAAGCTTTATGAGCGTCGGCAGGAAGGCACAGTGCTCTGGTGTGTTACTGGAACACGGCACACATGGTGATGGTCTTTTTGCGTGTTGCCAAATCATTAGGCATCTGTTTGTCGGTCGGGCGAGTTAGCACAGGTCAATGAGCGACACAGATGGCCTGTCTTTAACGCGTTCAAGATGGAGACGTTCATCTGTGACTCGAACCGGACCAATGTTTCCTCCGTTACAGCTTAAATAGTAATAAAAATAATAACGTCTCGGACATAACTGCGGATTTAAAACCATTTCAAAGCTTTCCTTTATCTAAAAGCAGCCAGAAAGGAAATACATGTGGAAGACGTCCTTATCCAAAGCGAACACACATTTCATCTCATTCATACAATCTGGGGCCCAAGAGTGACAGCTTGGCGTGGTCATGAGTTTTGAACTCATGACCTTCGGATACAAAGTCCAATGCCTAAAGACCAAGCGTAGTCCGTTAGGCAACTTTTCAGAGACTTTGCTCAGGAACAGTCAGACAATGTTATGTATAAACTAATCAAAATGTGCTGAGCACAAACGTTTCGTTGTGATATAAAGAGTGTTTACTTGCTATTACTGAACATCAACAATGATGGAACCGGAACGGATGGACATTCAGTGCCACCCAGACGCCGATGGGTTTGGTTTCGAGTCTGGTTCCTTTCAATTGGTACGCTGCAGTCGCTTTGCTTATTAGAGATAAACTTGCAATAATAAGAAAAGAAACCTTTGAGGGACTAAATTTCTACAACTGCGCATTAAAGCCAATGTCGGGTTGATCGGACCAATTTAACACCTAGCTCCAACACACTTCCATGACATGTCCATGATATAAAGCATTATGTTCTCTGCTAGCTTCTTACCCATAGGTTCCTTAATCACTCGATAATAATCGGGAGCATCTTCGGGATCCACCGGCTCCAGGAAGGGCCACGCCATTTTGTGAGCCTAGAGACAGACATTGCGAGAGGAGGCAAACGGTCAGTCCGGTGTATTAGAAGCAGCTGTAGAAAACATTTATTCGTCAACAGGAGGGCATGGGAGTTCGAAAGAAAGAGGAGGAAAGGAGCGGGAAAACGCGAAGAAGGAAGGGATAAAAGAATGTGGAAAAGAAAGACAACACCCGCTCCTGGGAAGCCTTCCAAAGTTCAGGTCAATCAGATAAAAAAAAAAAAAAGAGCAGGAGAAGAAAACAGGACCAGATTTGTTTTCTTCTACTATTGTTGGGGGGGGGGGGCGAGATAGCGAGTGTAGAAGACCTGTAGAGAGCGGAGAATCCGTCGTAATCCCTCGTAGTCTTTCTCTGTGAGGGGCGTAAGGACCGTCATGGCGTCCTCGGTGGACTGGCACTGTGGGCAGATGTACTCGTCAATATAAGTGGCTTCGCTCTGCAGGATCCCCACACAGCGCCCGTGGTACCAGTTCTGACAGCGGTCACAGCCGATGTAAAACCTGGCAACAAACCAGAGCAATTAAAGTGCAGTTTGAGTATTTGTTTGAGCTTTAACATCATGTTAGTATCAGGGGAAAAAAAAGGCTTTAACCTATTATCAATGTTTTTTCTCGCTGGATTAGAGGGACAGAAAACTCTCTCTCTCTCTGCTCAATCACAAGCCAATCATAACTGTTCATACTGTGAGCTC
The DNA here is from genome assembly GCA_030449085.1 of Kryptopterus vitreolus. NCBI lineage: Eukaryota > Metazoa > Chordata > Actinopteri > Siluriformes > Siluridae > Kryptopterus > Kryptopterus vitreolus. The sequence goes on along the minus strand of JACRUU010000029.1, from coordinate 8,166,050 downwards.
ATGTAGGATTGAGAGAGAATTTTCATATTTTCCCCCAGACAGAATAGAATAGCCTTTATTTGTCACATGTACAAGACAGCACAGCAAAAAAAAAGTCTCTATTTGTTTGGCAGCTGGAGGTCGGAGCGCAGCGTCGTCCATGATGCAGCACCCCTGGAGCTCGGAGTCCTTGAGTAAGGTTAAAGATCCAAGAGTGGAAGCTTCAGGGCTTAAAACCTCAGCGGCCCTTCCGACCTTCTAATGAGTAACCAATCACAGCATGAGCAAGAGTTTGGTAGAAAAGATCGAATTGGCTTGTTTCATTTGTCTTGTTTGTTGTTTACTGCTTATCTTGGAACTCGAGGTGATCGTGGGTGTAATAAGCCCATTGGTCAAGCTCCTTAGTCGCCTTTAATCATTAAACTACAAAAGCGAAGATCCTTTCTTTCCATTTCCCAGTGATGATGGGAATTGCTGATGTCAGACTGCATGGCCAGCACCCTTGTAACACAGAGGATTGCTCAAGGTCCCCCAAGAGTTTCAGCTTGGTGGCAAAAGTGGGACTCGAACCTTCTACACCTTCCAATCACTAGGCCCGGAGCTGTAAACTCTGAACTGCCGTTTCCCCATAATCCTGACCTACAGACAATCCCGCACTCACTGTGCTTCATCGTAAGGAGTTCTGCATATGCAGTAGAGCTCATCTGTGGTTCCCTCTTGCGCCTGTTTACACTCGGCGCAGATGTAGTCGTCCATCGTCTTCGCTTCCTTCTCAGTGATGCCCACGCAGTCCCCGTGGTACCAGTTTGTGCACAAATCGCATCCGATGTAAAACCTACAACAGCGGAGAGGAAAAAGATGTCTGGCCCATATTCGCACCTTTAAACAAGACAACGTTTTAAAAAAGATGTCGTCTTACTTCGTCTCGTCGTACGGTGTCTTGCATATGCAGTACAACTTTGAGTCCTTCTTGGTTTCCCGTGAGGTAGTCGTAATCATCTTTTTCTTCTTTGATTTGGCCGCACTCTCCTCCTCGCATTTGCGCTTGTTTCGGCGACGGCGAGGCCGTGCTCGTGACCTGGGCAGCAGTGGTTTGAACTTGTTTTTCCCGGCAGATCTTCTCCAAATCTCGCCTCAACTCCTCCTGTGGAAACAAACAAACAAAAAAAAAACCTTAAAAATGTGGACCTTCCCGAGG